>DWEJ01000832.1:0-14786 GCA_018245835.1 Mysoria sejanus stolli
ATGAGTATCAAATGATTAATAAGCGTAAAAAATTAACCTGAAATCGTCGGATGATACATACAGCGTTGACATAGTGATATACTATGTTAAGGGAACAATGTAAACGGAGAGTTGAATTAAAAGTTTAGAAAGTAAGCTGCCAAATAGCTGACGTTTAAGCCAACGAGCTGCGTTGGCCAAATCTACATAACTTCGTGCTTTCTCAAACACTGCTGCTTAGAACCAAGGGCTGGATATGTAGAAACAAGAATGAAAGTAGAATAAGCGCAGTCGAGATGAGGTCTTTACGTAACACATGCGGCGTGACACCTTCTGAAACCTTCAGAAGTTTCTGAAACCTTCGTGCATGGATGAAGAGAGAGGAATATTGCAGAAGTAAGGGAGGTCTGTAATTATATGCCTACTTAGTAAATAATCTGGCGTAATGATATAATATTAACAAAGAAATAGTCAAATATTCTGTCAAATAATATATATCTTAAAGCATCTAAGAGTGGAGCGTCAGATAATAAGATGTACGTATTGGTTATTATGATGAATACAAGTTACACAGGGATACAAAAAAAAACATATATTTCCGAGTATTGAGACATTCAAAACTTTTACCCTGAATTTGTGGTCTTATCATTTTAAAATCTAAGGCAATGTACTGAGCATGCCAGCTAAGATTAATAAACGAAATATATTAAAGTTGTAATTAATCATTTTGTATGGCAAATGAGTCTTTCGTATGGTAAAACATGTGCTGACCACGACGCGCCGCCAACTGACTCCTAGATATACATAAATATATGCATTTACAATTTGTTGTCTGGATATATTTGATTAAGTATGATGTTTTTGAAATATCGTCTACCTAAACTATATTCGTCCAATCGAAAAAACGTAGTGGAAAGTTTACGTAAATGTTAAACGTTATTTATTATAATTTTGTTTGAACATTTTCTCCTTTCATCAATAAGAAACCCTCGGGAATAGCAGGAAAAGGCAAAAATCATATTACATCATTTCTCGTCGGGCCCTGCAAATTTGGTTATTAGATATCAACAAAAAGGGCGAATTTAACAACTTTCATCAGCACTGGCTAGTACGGAATGGTTCTTTTACGAATATTATCAGACATAGCTCAGCTGTATTCCACAAAACTTTAAAACTTATGCGTTAACTATTTAAAGTCACAACACGTATTACAAATAGAATGTACAAAACCAAGTATACAGTCTGTTATTGCCATGTTAGGGGAACATGAATGTAGGTTGGTTAAATTCAGAACAATGTGAATGTTGAAGAGCTCTGTCATAATCTATGAAGAGACAACCGCTCAGGCTTTGAGACCAGGCGTGCTTGGCTGGTGTTGGTGGCGCATGCGCGGTCTTCTGGTCGATATACAGTGACGTCAAGAGGAGTCCGGCCTCAGTCAGCCGCCGCCGGCCACAGCGTGAACATGTGGTTACAATGTTTGGCTGCGACGGTGCTGATAACCGCGACCGCATCTCGGGAGGTCTTCACCAACTCGTTCTTGGTGCGGTTCAAGAGATCCATACGGAACGACGAGGCGCACGATGTCGCGCTGCACCACGGCTTCGACAACCTGGGCCCGGTGAGCGACCACGTGATTACACGTAAACATAAGCATCCGCGCGTAATCATTTGCGCCCGCTGACAATTAATTGATTTCCTGTATGTTTTTAGTCAAATTAACTCCTCTTGAAATAAGTTACTCAATTTTCAGGCGGATAAATCAATAGAAACGTTTAGAGTTAATCGAAAATAAATATTTGAAAGTTGGAAACTAGATTCTCAACTTTTAGTAGGGCTTCTGATCCAATGGTATTCAGATAGATTTAAGTAGTACCACATTATGCCTGCTCGTTAAGGTTGGAGATTATAGTTGCCTTGTATAAGCGAACGTAAGTTAATAGTTTATGAGTTTTACAGGGTAATTAAAAGACTTTTTGCATTACATTTTTACTTGTATAAGGTATGCCTTTAACACATCTAATTCGGTTAAAGTGTAGGTGAAACATTCATTTGTTTTTTAATTATTGGAAAGTCAACTGACGTGTTCGCGCCCACGACCTACAAGCCCGCGGAGGCTATAACTTGCACTTGACATTGCAATAAGAAAAGTTGTCCGTTTTTTATATCGCTTTCGGGAAAAGATAAAACAATTTATTAGACAGTTTTGCGTATATTCAGCCAGTTTGTTATCGTTCAAATTGAATAACGGATTTGTTGGTACGTTGTCTTTATCGAGGGGTTTGTTTGCGTAGGCAGTTAGCGAGTGGAATGAATAGCTTATTATTGCGTATTGCTATCAATAAGTGTGTAGGATATCAATAAGGATATGAGCGATACTGAGTAACGGCGGGAGATAAGCGATAGGTATTTAGGTATATCCCTGACATTAAACACGCGTTGCAATGCGGGTTGGTTCAATGTACCGACGTATTTTTGACTACTGAGTAGGTTATAAATTTCGCTACTGTGTTCGTATTTAGTGTCGTAAAACGACGCGGTTAGATTAATCAGCAGATGTTTGTTTTTTTTTTTTAAAAAGGTTACGTTTAGTTTCATGATTATTAACAACCGTTTTATCAATTGTTTGTTAGATATGCGTCTCTCCTCAAATTAAGATGGATGTAGGCCATAGTCTGCCACGTTAGCCTAGTGCTTGGTGACCGATTATAGCTTACACTACTAGTTTAACACGAATAACGTTAGGCAATAACTTATAGTTAAGAATTTAACTTAAATCAATATTAAAAACTATAGACAATTGATACTTATTTGTACCAAACTAGGAATCCATGCTCTATAGGGATAATGGACAGCATACAAAAACACACAAATACAACTTAAAACACACCAGTATATGTGTAGGTTTCACAAATAGGAATATCTACTCATATTGTGGAAGCTAAAAGTAAATTATTTTTTCACATATTATTTTCATTTTTTTCAAATGTAAAACTGTAAGGTGATAGATGGTGAAATAAATTATTATTATAAAATTTTCTAATAGTGGCTCGGAGTCTGGATACGCGTCCGGCATATGCAATAGGCTTTATTAAACAAAATCAATCTCTGAGAGACTAAGTTTAAAACATTTGAGTTTCTGTAAAAAACACAACTTGAAGAATGGCAGTGAGAAAAACGAAAAAAATAAATTGTAAGCGAATTGATGACCATAAATCTAATTTGCCACGTCTTAGAATGTAATCTACATTTTTTGTGGAAATTAATACAGAGAGATTTCATTTTATCAGATTTCCATTTACATAATGTAACGACGTTACCTTTAACGAGGCCGAGAAAAACAGAATTATTATTTATTCAATTATATTTCATATTCTGGTAAGGAAATAAATTTGCTGATCCGAAATTAGTCGGCGTGGCAAACGGTGGCCTTAATACTTGTCATCGGTAAGAAAATTTGTATACAAAAATAGAACAATAAAAAATTTGATGACTGTCAACAAAAAAAAATGGATTCAACTAAAACACCAAAAGTGTTTGCACACCTAACCATAGTGTGCTTGCCTTACTTCTACTATCGCGTTGAAGATTATGGAGTGTACATATCTCTTTTACATCCACCGGTAGAGTCGAGGGTCTGCCTGCTTCAACCAAAATCAACACTATCAATGGCCTAACAAAAATCTATCAACTGAACTTGTTGATAAACCGTTTAACAGCAACTGAATATCCTATCAATGTATAGGTTTTTTACGGAAGTCCTCTTGTTGTAATTCTGCGTTTAAAAGATGACCAAGTCAGATAATTATGAGAACGTTAGAGCGTCTACTTCACTAGACCCGGCTGTTTATACTGTCGGTATAATATTACTTTGTTTTTATTCCAAATATTATTCTCTAGTTTATCCGTTCGAAAATTATACAATACCCTTCTCCGTATAAACACTGTATAATCACGACATAATAATATGAAACTTCTTGGAACGTATCCCCGGTCGTTTGGATATGCAAATGTGTTCCTAAGAATATTAATTACCATTAGAAATATCTGTCAAGACCTTGGATTATAGTGTTAAATAATAATTGTAATAATCAAATGCCCTGTAAGCCATATGAAAGCCGTACTATCAACTTGAACCTGGTGATAGATTGCCTAAATCATTTCCATTCTGGGAGGAGATCCGTGTTATTATTCTTTTATTACTAGTTTCTAAGTATTGTATTATCACCAATTTCCGTGTCGGGGCGGAGTATGAATACATTCCTCGACCTCGTGCCAAAATACAGGGTGTCGTAAAAGACTACTAAAACCCAGCGCGCAGATCGCGTTGTGCGGTTCGCGCACAATTAAAAAATACACTGGTCGTCTATGAACAGCAGAGTATGTGGTGCGAGAAACAATGATCTGCGATTCCCAACCCTCATGACCAGCGTGGGGATTATAGGCGAAACCCCTCAGGGGAGGTATATGTCCAGCACCAAACTACGAATTAAGTAAATAAGCATAAGTTTTAAAGTTGATTCTTGCTTTTAAACGAATACGAATTGTTTTATTTACAAAAAGAATCTTAAGATATTAATAGTTTGGTAATAGCTGTTAATGGAGATTAATTATTCAATTAGCTTTTTTAAAACAAATTTTGTTCCAAACCTCAAAAATACAACATCAATTGAACAACCAATGTTCGCCGAGGATCAATATACTCTGTTCGTATAATTATATTTGACTTACAAACGCTTAAGCTCTTATGATAGCTGTAATTAAACTGTACAGCGTTATAACTTTCAGCCCGAATAACATTATAATAACAATAACTTGTTTTATAATAACAGGATCGGTTTAGGAATGTGACTACGCATTTAAAATAATGAGCACTACTTTGAAACTAACGAATTGAATGCAATAAATATTACATAGATTCGTAACTAGTGTTCGCATCTAACAAGTAGGTGGCTGTATCTGTTCTCTTGAATAAAAACTGTAGGAATTTTTCAAACATCAAAACTAACATTGAACATGGCAGGCTTTGGCCTTAACCCTTCTTATGAGCCGAGACTCGGCTTCAGTAGTGGACTATTTAAGTAAGATAAAGGTATTGTTGGCGTTAAAACTATTGTTGACGTTCCTTTTGTAAGAATCTGAGTACAGACAATAGCAGCAGTTCTCGCTTCCTGTACCATTCCCTCAAATACCTATCCACTTCAAACGAGACAAAAAGCTTTGCGCTAGGGCTGAGAGAATACAGGTGTAGGTATAAATATAGGTAACTTCACGCCTGTAATCGCCGACGAGGCAGGCAGAGGAATGCAGAACACGTTTCACTAGTTACGTTTACGTCCCACTATGGAATAGGTGGTGAGCCTAATGTCTTACACTGGGCACATATCTAGACTCCGAACCACTACTAGAAAATCTAAATTAGAAAAATTTTGTAGTGTCCGACCCGGGATTCGGACCAGGGACATCCCGATCGGCAGTCACATTTGCAACCAACACGACCATCGAGGCAGTCACTTGACCAACGAAGCAGAATAAATAAATACATATATTAAAATAATAATTATTGTTACTTCACAAATATAGGAATTTGAACTTTAAATTATTTGATATTACTTCGACAGTTCCAAACGTTCTTCAGAATTCATATACCTACTTACATTCGGATATAAATGCGGAGTTTGCTCCGAGCCGATATGTAATTATACTAAGGTTTCGTGTTCCTGGTCACTTGGGAAATATTTCATTTCAGACCGCTACTGGGTGGGTTTATTTTTAATACGTAATCTTAGTATTTGGAGAGGTGAGATGTTTTTATTTTATTGTGTATCTTTTTACTCTGTGTTAATAAAAACATTGCAATGTGATTATTTGTATATTTAATCTGTGAATATTATTTTTTCTCGTTTTGATGTCTTTTTTTTGCGTATTGGTGTAAATTTAAAGTAAAAAGATTTTATTCTTTTTTATTCTAGCTTTCATAACACAAAAGCTGTCAATCGTTTTAAAAAAAGTTTGTATGAGATAATGGGACGTTGCTGATATTAGGATCAAAATACATTTAATACGATGGAAAAATCTCTTACCTATTTTATAATTTTTAAATTCAATATATAATGTAATCTAGTAGAACCACATCAGGTCTTTAAGGATAAAGATAATTGTTTCTTGTTCGTCTCTGTCTATACCGTAAGGAAGCAAGCGTGACGATAATATAAAAACATTTTAACTATAGTACACTTATTAACTATGCAATAATGACTCCCCCGTTGGTCGTGTATGTTGCAAACGCGGTTGCCGACGAAGAGGTTCGAATCTCGGGTCGGTCATTGGATTTTTCTCATGGCAGAGTCTGGATATGTGTCCGGTGTATTACAATAGGTTCACCACTTATTCCATGATGGGACGTAAACGTAAGCTGGTGAAACGTGGGAGGGTACTACATTCCTCTGTGTACCTCTTAGGGGATTACACCCGTGATAATAGTGACTAGAGATGTAATGAATATGTATTCGCATTCGCATTCGCGAATATTCGCATATTTTTACATATTCGCAAAATTTTTGCGAATGTTTTGCGAGTATAAATATGAGAAGAAAAAAATTAATAAAATCGAAATCTATTTCTTTCTTATGTTTTATAGTACAACAAACAGGAACAACCTAGTGATCACATTATCAATTTTCAGTTTATCATTTGGTATAATTTATTTATATACTTAACTTTGAGCAATGAAGCTTAACATTTAAATTTTCATTAGAACACTAATACAAATAATAAATAATGAAATGAAAACCAACTAAAACAAATTTCTCTATCAAAATTTTCTATCATAAACTGAATATTCGCATTCAATCGCGAATGTTCAAAAAGTGACATTCGTTACATCTTTAATAGTGACACAATAATAGTACAATGATACTTATAAATGTACTGTTGATAATAATACAAAATTACAAAAAGTATTAACAGAACAATATGTAATAGAAATTGAATACACTACCAAGTTGTCTATATTAGTGGTATTGTTAGTTTGAACGCCGGCAACGGGTCACTTGTCCCTTCCAAGTGATACGAATAGCTGAAATTAAGACTGTATCGCTGAAACTACTCGCGATAGGCGTACATATCGGAGGCAATTTGGCTTACGTCCTCGTGGGGCGATATTTATCGTTACGTCTAACAAGATTACATCTCCGTTCCTTGCGAGATCATGTTATATTGTTGTTCATTTACATTTCAAAGAATTGGTGCGTAATATTAAAATGACATTTTCTGGATGGATTAATGAAAACGTTTTGAGGAAAGCTTCGTGGGTTGGAGTTGGATGGAACGTTATTTCAGTAGTGTGAAGTGTAGCAATTCGCGCTGGGTTAGTTGTTGATGATAATTATAATAGCCACTCGGTTGTGATCGGTTAATTATCGAATTTAGAATCAATTTGAATATCGAATAACGAATTTAGAATCATTTTAAATATGGAATAACGAGTTTAGTATAATTTGCCTGTCACGTGTGTATTTCTACTTACCCTTACTAGGCGGCTTCAACAATTGTTTACCTATTTATAGTTAATTATAGATTGAATAAGGAATTTAAATGTGAACAATTTGAATCCGGATAGAACACGGAAATGTACAACACGGAAATTATATTTCAAACAACTGATTGGACCTTCATTAGTTGGAACCGCGCTTGAAGAAGAAGTTAAAAAGACAAGTCTTTTAAATTTACAGTTCACCTCATTTCAGAATTTTACCTTGTTTAACTTACTTACAAACTTCATTTGGGGACGAATTCCGACCTGGTCGTATATTGATAGAGAAAAAAATATAACCCAGTATTTGTATGTGAATTGAGCTGGACTGCCTTTTTTCGTATTGGTTGCATGCGCGACTGCCGATCCGAGGAGGTCCTGGGGTCAATTCCCGGGTCGGGCAGTATAGAATTTTTCTAATGTAGATTTTCCAGTAGTGATTCGGAGTCTGGATATGTGCCCGGTGCGTGGCAATAGGCTCACCACCTATTCCGTAGTGGGACGTAAACGTAACCGGTGCAACGTGGGAGTGTTCTGCATTCCTCTGCTTATATTCCTCTGCCTACCTATCAGGGATAACAGGCGTGATGTTACGTTACGTTACAATTTTAAGCTTGATTGTCTTTTTGTACTTAAGACGTTATTAAGTCGAGAAACAGACAGCAAGTTAAGTACTGTATGATGAATGTAAATACGGAAATATATACAGGAATCTCGACTACTAAAATAAATACCGAACAGGATCAAATCTCACCTGTCAAGACGCCAAAAGCCGGATATTCTTAATGGAACTCCGAAACTCTTCCCTTATAACAGATAATTGCTTTATTCCGCGTTTCACATAACTTCTTATCGAATGGGCTGGCGTAATAGCTCTTTGTAACACCACGTACATGTACGAGTACCTATATGTAGGGCCTTTTATATCTTAACATTAACCTTATTCAGGAATGTGCTGCGGTGGGGCCGTATGAAAGTGTCGCGTGTAGTGTGTATGTTTTCACTTTATCCTGGTTAAGAAATTTCCAATATGATTCTGGGTAGATATTTACTATTAGTGGATAAAGCTTGGTAATGGAAAATGTATGAAAATTTGTTTGTATTGGAATATGAAGAGTATTTACTTCTAGTCTGTTAGTAAAGTACGTATGGTCGGCTCGGATTGTATTTCAATGTGATTTTTTTTATATCAATATATGTTATTATACGTATCCATGAGTGGAATGTTCATTTAAAATACAAAAACACAATATGTTAAAAATGTGGAGGTTTCAACAAAAGCAAGACTTTATCCTGTAAAGACAGCGTTATGATATAAAAGAACAAAGTTGAAAAAAAAAGCATTTTAAACTTGAGCGTTATAAAACTTGAATGAATTCCTCGCGAACGCGTACATCAAGTTAAAGTGGCAAAGAACATTATCTACCAAGCTTGGACGAGCAAGTGAGCTCTTAAATAAATTGGCTTTTATAAAGAGAAAATACATCGTATACGTTGGCTGAATAAGTTGAGCTTTTGCCTCGCGAGTTTTAATAAGTGCTAGAGTTTCACTGGGAGGGCTTATGATAAGAACTAGTGAAAATTTGTTAGTTCATCATTTCGTTCTCTTTTCGGGTGTCGTGTGAAACTTTTAGACTCTTGTAACTTTAGTAATGCTATTGTTTTGTCGAGTGTTTAACAGAACATTGACTTTTGTTTAATTTTATGGCAGTTATAAATTAGTATGGAGATTGCTGATGAGCAATAAGAATGATTGATATGAAGATGCATGAAATATTCTTTATAATTATAGTAATTAATGTAAAAGAGGAATATTAGTTTTGAAAAAGTATATAGGGGCTCGGTGCTCTCTGACTACCGTAAGGTAACGTGACGATAAAGTGTTAGAATTTTTAAATTGATTCGCTTTGTAAACTTTTAATGTAGGCATTTTTAATGAACTCTATTGCGATCTCGTTGAAAACATTTCAACAGAATACCAACATTTTAATCTGGGGCAAAGTTTTGAATGGAAAAGTTTGCCGCGCTGATTGCTTGCATGTCGGCAATATTCCTGCACTGGTAACATTTTCCGTATAAGCTCACGTTATAGGCATACGTCCACGCTCCAGATGAGTATATTGACATACCCTGGGCACAAAACCATACTCCATGATGTTACTGACATGTTAAAATTACAAAATTCGACAGAAATGTCCGACCCGGGGATTGAAACCGGACCTCAGGCTTAGTCGTAACGAATGAAACTACTAAGCCAACGAGTCGTTTAGGCGTCCAGCCGGTCGTCATTGACGTTTCTCAAAGCCCCCACATAAATATTTATATATTAATTATTAATATGTATTCATATGGAAATATACATAATAGTCTTACCTTTTTAGACGATTTGAATTATTTATGAATTTCTTATTCTGTGTATTATTAGATCGGCGGTAATGTGATGTTTTTTGATAAGAGGTGGGAGGCAAAGGTCATGGGTTTATTTACTGTAAACAACCTGTCAATTCGAATCCGCCATGGCTCCCACCTTCAAGCTATGGTGACGTTGATTTGACGTCAGCACCACTCTGATAAACCCAGCGGCGACCTACGTTATCATTCAAGAATCGCGTAGGATGCCGTTATTTGTATGTACGGTGTATTCTTTCAATGGAATCTTTTGTTAGATTATACATATAATCATATTTTGATCGTGACACACGGCCACCTGAAACTAGATGTTTGTTAATACTGACAAATAATTGTCAGCCTTTAGCAGTCATCGGTCTATTATAGCCAGCTGTAAACTGTAGCCTAAACAAGAAAATAGACTATATCTAAGGAGATATAGTCTATTTTCTTGTTTTCTACAATAATACCCATTCTGGGCACGCGTCAATGAATAACTTAATTATTAAACAATTTGTAAACTAGTATTTATAGTTTATTTTATCACTCACGAATTTAGATCTCGTTAGTTTAATAATATACAATACAAAACAAAAATATCACATTCATAAAACATACATAGAAAAAAGGAACGAATGTGGGCAATACAATGGACGGTCTTATTGCTAAAACAGCTGTCTCTTTCACACAACATTACCATTGGGAGCTTATTAAAAGAAGAGAAAGAGAGAGCATACAAAACTGTCATTTGACACATTCGTAAACCATATCTAAGACGATTATACAACTAATAATAATTATATATAACGCCTACAGTCACTATGTTTACTGAAACACTCGAGATGACATGAAATTACAACTGTATGAATGAACTGAATTTACAAGACGAGTAATCATTGGAATAAGAATTATCTTAGCGTGGGTTCTACAAAACAGATGTTTTTAGATACAAGGAACATGTTGAAAGAGCTAAAAATAGTTTTGTTATGATAAAACAAAATTTTCTTAAGGAAAAATGAGGCACCCGAGGAGTCGGGTCACGATGTAGGCGGCGGCAATATCTCCCTAAGTTCTCATCGTTACAGGCCTAGCTTCTTTCTACTTATACAATCGTTCTTCTTCGCTTCTTTTGTAATTGCTACTCTTCTCATACGCGGGATCCATTCGTCTCTTATGAAGTACTTGCAGTAGGTACTATAAAAATTTAGTACTATTGCCTGTCACCTAAGGAACCTGACGTGATGATATGGTAATAATCTAATATATGGAGTCGTTCACATATGGTGAGAAATACATATACCACCGTAAGTAGACAACAAACCATAAAACATTGAGATCCTTGAGTGTTTGGAGTACGGCGTTTTATGTTTAATGGGCAATAAACTTTCTGAGCTAGTTATTAACCAACGATACATTAAACATCCAGAAAGGTTCACTACGAGTACCTGCCGTTTGAGGTAAGTGCTTTACCAACGTGTTTATACACGCATTAAGACTTATATACAGCGTACCCAGTGATGAGTAGATCACCTACAAATGGGTTACAGCCGAATTTACAGCGGCTCAGAAAAAAATAAAACAAGAAATATATGTTTATCTTAAATATGATTGAAAAAAGATTGATTGACATAATGTCTGTCTCCGGCGTAGGGCCCGGAACAGAGACCGCTAGGAGACTTGTGCGTTCCGTGGGAGATCTTCGAGTCTACCGAGTAGCGTAACGTTCACGGAGGAGGTATATTGAGGTAAAATCTCACATAACCCGGTATGCTCCTAGGATATCGGATATCTTTTGAAGGTTTACCCCCGAAACAAAAATCTCTGCCCAGTTAATCAGACGGCCTTGCGAAGACATACCGATAGATATTTCTAATATTTATCCATAAGAATTAGTAAAAGCAGTAATATTAGTGGGTTAAAATTCAGCTTTCCACTCGGGGCTCTAGATTTAAATTCAAGGGCCCCCTCTATTTAAAAAATATCCGTTTTGAGATAAAATTTCACTTCCTGCAAACGTTGTAAACTATTGCAAACATTTTAAAGTAAATCTGCATACTTTAAACTTGTTTATAATGTGCTTAGAGGCGTATACAATCTCCAAACTCGTCCTTAGCCTGCGTGACAGACTATGAATCTTTATCATTCTCATTCTCACGAGAGACTCAAGACTCTATCTATGAAATGATAAAAGTCACGATCATAATGATTAGATATAGTTGTAAAAGTGAAATCTCCGCTTTTGACACGAAAATACAAAGAGATTACACATACCATATTATACAATCTCGTGTGTAACGCCTGTTTCCAGTAGTCACGCTCACAAACGCCAACTTGGCGTTTCTGCTTAATGGAAGTTCTTACGGCTCTGTTGCGCCAGCGTTATGAAAACTCATTACCGTGTTACTTTGTTTACCCTTGAAAATGTTTATTACGGTTTCCGTAGTTAAGTACGTGGAGCACCTGCGATGGGTGAATATTAAAGTATATGATAACAGCGTGAGTTTTAGTTAAGAATTCAGTATAAAAGGTACTTACTTACGTTTGGCGTAAGTTGAATGCTGAATTCAGTCTAAAATTTGAATTTTACTTGCATTTCTTTATATTATGTACCTAGTTGAATATAAATTCAACTCTTTTAATTCATCATAATGTAGGTATGTATGTTACACGCTCTTAGTGAACGTTGAAATTATTATTATCACATCATAACACCCTATAACTGACGGGGTATTGGGCGGCTAGTACCAAATATCTCTAGCCTTATAGACTTGTTGAGTTTCGCGTTCATTACAGACTTCTCATTCTCCCATCAGCCGACATCAAACCTGCTTTGTTGTTGGGCCTATTTCCGAAATGTTCTACCTGTGTCGAAGTTATATTGAAATTTGCTTTAATCGATTCCAAAGACATAACATACTTTGTATGTAAATGGACACCGTATTGAGAATGAAGCCAAGAGGAATGAAAGCACAACAGTTTTTAAAATACAACGTTAATTATTGCCTTGCAGTTATTGTTGCTATGCAGTTATTGTTGCTATGCAGTTATTGTTGTAGTGGACTGAAACAAGCTACATTAAGCTCATCTTTCGTACATTGTTAATTAAATGTGTTTGTATATATGTACATTCATCGGAATAACCGGCGTTGGCTAATATTAGCTACGACTAAAGTATCCGTAGCTACCGTTAGTTGACTAATGAAATAATAAAATTAAAAACCTTACAAGATTCTCATATCACCATTCGATGTCACCCAAAGAATTGTTGTTGATGTGACAGATTAGCAATAGGTGCGGAAAAATGTTCGAAACTCAATTTTTTTTTATATAAAAATGAATTGTAAAAGGCGATCTTACAGAAATGAGTTATTCATAAAAATTTTGGCCTTTATCAGCAAAACATTTTGCTGCGATTTAAAATCTTTCTACTTCTGCAATATAACGATGACATACGATTAGGTATAAAGTACGCAATGAATAACTCACAAAGTAAATCACTAAGTATTTAGTTCTATTTTTTCATGTGCTTATTTGACGTAAGAAACGAAGTAGGTATAATTAACCGTAATTGTCGCTCTCCAGTGACTAATTTAGGATTATCTGGTAAAAAGCCAACAGAAACATTCTGTAGTCGTTTACATAATTTACTTGTCAAAATGTTTTAGTATCTTGCTAATTGAAATAAATTTTAACTTTAACAATCTAAATGTAGTTTTATTTTAATTATGGCCCATGGGTTGAGTATTATAGTAATTTTGATATAGTTTTTTTTTATGATATTTGTTCCAAGTAGTGTAATTATTGTTTCCAGTAAAACCCGTCAGTATGCATTATACACCATTGACACATTCATTATGGTTTATGTCACGTGCAAAACGCAACATTCTTTAAAAATAAAATTGCAGGTGTAAAAACTTACATGCATGCCACTTTCTGGCATGTGATTAATGTAGATTGAAATTAATCAATACCGTGTTGTTTTGTAAAGTAATAAAAAAATAAAAAAGCAAAACCAGATGGCGTATACATCACTACGAGTATTTGTCATTAGTGTCAGTTTGACAGCATGTCCGCTGTGCCGACGTTCGTTCCCCTGTGAGACATGGTTCTCTTCTGAGAATGACAATGGCAAAGTCCCACATTCTACGCCATTTACAGATTGGCATTACATATAAAAAAAGTAACGAAAAAGATAAAATATGTGAGTTTAAAAGAATTTTACATGAATACAACATGACAAGTGTCACGTAAATAAGCGTTACAAATATACTCTATCGTTAAATATATTTTATCTTTATGTAATTTCTTCAAACGGAACGCTAGAAAGCCAATTTGCTGACGAATTTTAGGGACATTTTTTGCTCGTTTTGTTTGTTGGATAACAACTGTTTATTTAGGTTGTTAGTATAAATTTTATTTTCAAAAATTTACAACAAAAATATCTAGAGGAAAATGTTCGCTATAATTATAAAGGCATACAGGTCTTAGTGTTAATTTGAGATCGTGTGGTGTATTACATCATCTCTTTTTATCTCTAATGAGAAAAATAAAATGGCAGCGAGAACCTCTATCCTTATTCCTACTCATCTCACAAGCTGCTTCTACATTATTTTTACCTTAAGGCTAAGTTCACATGGACCGCGGGAAACCGCGCGAGACCGCGCGAAACCGCGCGAGGTCTCGCGAACAACAACATTCTTTTAACATTATAAATGTATATATTTATAAGTAAATGTATATGTATAAATTGACTGTCTCGTTGGACGTGTTGATTGCAAGTGCGACTGCCGATCGGGAGGTCCCGGGCTCGAATCCCGGGTCGAACACTACAAAAGAGTTTTTCTAATTTAGAAATTTTCTAGAAATTTTTCTAGAAAATACTAAT
>DWEJ01000833.1:0-14780 GCA_018245835.1 Mysoria sejanus stolli
CGCACCGGCTGCGGCGCGCGCTGTCGCTGCTGCTGCACGCGCGCGCGCACCTGGCGCACGACCACGCGCGCTGCACGTCAGTACACGCGGTGTAGCGCCGTAGGCGACATCTATAATATTGCAGTCGGTTCCCTCGTGCAGTTTCGTTTGGTGAAGAACCTCACCGTTTCCACTTAATCATTAACGTCTCCCTGTAAAGTTTTATGATTTTATTATTGTTTAAATGTCGAATTTTAAAGTCCGTGTCGAGCAGAAAAAGAATACATCCCCCGACTCTTTGCCGAGATACTTATGTTGTTAGAGCCAAACAGTAACCTATGCCAGAAGCCGTGCTCTGTGATCCGCATGCCCAGCGTGGTAACCATAGGCAAGAACGTCTCAGGGAAGACCTATGTCCATGTGTCAATTTAGACAGTGTTGATGATGATGGTAATTCTTAAAAGAAATGTATATACCGTTATCGATATTCAGATCCTGGGAGCCGATGGAGACCACCAGCGACAGCGAACCGGAAACGCAGCCTATTGCTGAAAAAGGCAGCATTGAAAAGACTGAAAAGGTAAGAGTTCACGGTTACAGTTTTTCATCATTTATTACACACTTTAAAAACATGGAAATGATTGCATAGATAGATAGCAGAATAGAGTAACAGGTTTTTATGATAATTGTGAATGAACCGAAAAAAAATAAATAACACAATGAATGAGTGAACCAAAAAAGATATACTTAGGGAACTTGATCAAATCCCAGTTGTTTTAAAAGAACACCATCTCAAGAGTAACCTATGTATATTGCACATTAATTATATGACAAATGTTATGGAAGTAGAAAAGGTGAAATTATCATGAACAGTAAAAAACCTTATTCTCTGCCTACCCTACGTAAAATAGGCGTGTGGTTGATCATGGTGAAAATACGCTTGCCGGAACATATTAATGATATGAGGATCGAAGTGCTATAACATTGTGAACACTATGATCAAACCTGAACACTAGAATACTATAAGCTGAAATTGCTTATGAAATAAAAAACCTGTCTACTAACCCAGCCACGTATGTATTTCGCGGCGATTTTCTAAAAAAAAAATTTCAAAGAATTACCTTACAAAATAACAACATAAATATACGTAATACCTTACAAGAGCGTGCAAAAAACACTTGAAACGTAAACAGAACGGACAAAAAGGCCATTAAAAATGTTATATTTCAACTTCGCAACGGTTTCCTTAAAGCGTAAAGCGCTTTTATTTTTATTTACCTAAGCTCTAAAGCTGCTAAAATATTTACATTGCTTACACATTGAGTACTTCTTACTCATTTTATATTCTAATTCTCCGCTAGCACTTACCTCTGATTTGAATAACATGAATGAATGATTACCGGAAATATAAATAAAAATGTTAAATAAATATTGTAAGCAACCAAATGTAATTACAATATTACATATTATTCTTATACAGATGACAAAACGATAGGTTTTTGGAATCCATTACTGACTCGCTAATTATATGTTCGCTCATGGTGTAAATTTTTTTACTGACAGTAATTCAAAGTATTTTTCTGCTATCTGTATCTTGCGACAAATACCATTTAAATTATATATTTCGCTTACACAATTTTTTAATAATGATACAAAAACGCTCTGTTCTCCGAGCCGTTCGATTTGAAAGGAGCCTTAAATGACTTAAGATTTCCCATCGCACCGAAATCATAAAGCGTCACGACCATTAGTAAATTACATGTGGATATCACGCGGCGAATATTTTATGCCGCGTCACGCCATATTGTTCAAGTTGGTGAACGAAAGTGATATGTCACGTAGTGTCTACGTACTCGAAACTTCTTTGACCGCATCGTGACTCAATGTGACCTCATATTGTGATGTAGTGTAGAAATTTTCTGAGTCACTTTCGCCCTGATTTCGTAATTTTAATTACATATACGAGTATCTAACATTTTGTTTGGGGATTGTGGCAAATTTTTGAAAACTTCGGTCTATTGAGCGTTGTAGAATTAAAAAAAAAGCATCTCGTGGGCATATCAACAACGCTGGTGCTGGTACTGATAGGGCTTAATGAGGCCTGTGCAGACGCGTCTCGTCGTAGATTAAAAAGGTTTAACACCGTAATATAGGACGCTTGTTATATATGATTTGATAGTCTTCACGAATCTTCGAGAACATTCTGGATCATGCTACATCTTCGCAACATTTCTTTCACCATTATAGCAAATGAAATTGTATGAACCTAGATAAATTAATATCCAGGGACGTCTCCACACGCGGCCATATGATCCCAAAGGGCGGTTAAATAGTTATGGTAACCGATCCACTGGTATTCTTTTCCATTCAAACACAATAAATACATTCCATTTTTAAGATGCAGGCTAATGTACATTTCTGCTTTTCTTCAGCTTTGTATATTGTGATATGTTTAAGTATCCCAGTATAATTTATTACTGTAACAAATTAAGCTCATACTAGAACTGCCTGTGTCGTGGGTGGGTGGTGACATTTAAAGATAACAGATCCTCAAATTGATTATGCAGATTGCTACCGGTTCACCCGGTTCGTAATCTAACTAGCGAACCTGTACGTGGTAGATAAGGGGATCAGTGCGGGATATTGGAGCTCCTCGGAGCTCCTGTTTCTATTATAATAAATAGGTTAAACATTTAAGAAATATTCGAAATTTAATATTAAGCAGGTATCAGTAAAGAACGTGTCCAATGTAGACAAGGTCTCTCACCGATTTATTTAAAATTCGTAAACATTTAATTTGTTGCTTGTTAGTCTAGTGGCACCAGGCTCACCACCTATTCCGTTATGGGATGAAAACTTCATTTGTAAAACGTGGTAGTGTTCTACATTCCTCTATGTATGTTGGTTGAGTGGTTGCAAGAAATAATGCGAAGCGAGAGGTCCTGTTATCTGTCTGGTCCTATTACGACACCCGGGATTCGAACTCAGGCCACAACCATTTGACCGACGAGGGGGTCAATTTCCAACACATGGGTAATTCATTATAACTTGACAAATAAAAATAAATATGAACATAAAGGTACATATGTAATACTGATGCACTCCCAAAATGATAATGAGAAGTTCGGATTAAGTATAGTACTTATGTATGTATGGATGTTTAGGATCTCAGTAAAAAAAAAAGAAAGAAAAGTTGTTTCGCAAACCAAACATAGTATTGTACTGAAGCTTCCACCATATGTGCTTAGTCAGATGTCCGCGTTACATTGAAGCTTGTGATCCGAAGTGTACGATCGCTTGTAACCAACATAAGTTAGCCACTCGTGCCGTCCGCGCAGGAGCAGCTGAACTGGGCGGCGCGCGGCTGCGCACTAGCCGGCCGCGCCGACAGCGTGCGGCGCGCGCTGCGCTCGCTCGTGCGCGCGCTCGCCGTGCTGTACCCGCCCGTACGTAACGTTAGCAACACCTCCTCCATGATCTCTCCGACGACGGCGCTCACACATTCGCCCCGCAGGAGCCCGGCTCGTGCGAGACGTGCGCCGTGGCGGGCAGCGGGGGGGAGGTGGCCACGCTGCCCGTGCCGCGCGCCTTCGCCGACAGTCGCCGCTCGTCCGCCGCGTCCGCCGTGT
The DNA here is from genome assembly GCA_018245835.1 of Mysoria sejanus stolli. Lineage (NCBI taxonomy): Eukaryota > Metazoa > Arthropoda > Insecta > Lepidoptera > Hesperiidae > Mysarbia > Mysarbia sejanus. Next base: position 3,609 of record DWEJ01000833.1, read on the forward strand.
CGGCTGCCTCCTTACACCCCGATAAGTTAGTGTATGATAACGTTACATCACGCCTGTGATCCCCTAAGAGGCAGGCGCAAGAGTGTAGTACACTTCCAATAAGAGTATATTATATTTCAATTTTATTATCAACATATCCGTTTTTGAAAGGATATGCATAGTGATTAAACTAGAGGCTAATGAAATAAAGAGACGAAATTAAATGACTATATTTGTGCAGTAAGTATTATCGTGATCTTAAATATGCACAAGTACATTACATATATGTTCTCGTACAAGTGTCGAGACACTTTTTTGCCTTCTTCGATATACTTGCTTGGCCTGCTTCGAACTTTGTTATATTAGTTTCTTATGACCCATAAACTTACTCGTGTACGAGTTTGAACGGTGGATATTTATTAATTTTTTATTTGTACTAAAAATAGGACTTATTATTCTAACATATTATTTCACGTTTCTACAGCATTCCAGACGTAGATGAAGATATAGCTAAGTTGATAAGTTCAAACCCACACGAGCAATCGTCCGGCCTGGAAGTGGACAAGCCCGACTGCAGCAAGACCAGCTCCGCCTCGCCCCAGGACCGGCTGTCGCTATCCAACCTCTCCTCCTGTGATACTAGCTCCTGCAGAAACCTGTTCAGGCCCGACACGGAGCGTGGCACATATAATAGCAGTAGTCTTACTATACCTAACCTAGTTGTCTCGGACGATAGTGATAAGAGAGATTCTATATTACAGGGAGAAACTTATGAATCGGACCAATTGACTATTATAGACATCGACAAGCCGTATACGGACGACGTGCACTTTCAAGACCTTAGCGCGATAGTGACTCCTGCCAGCGGGGATTGCACGCCCGAGAGGAAACTATCAAGTGTAGACTTGGAGATAGATGGCACTAGTTCAGAAGGGTCCAACATTAGCGAAGACTTTAGCCTTATATCGGAGATCATGGATTCCAAACCGGATGAGATAGAAGAAAGCGGTGGAATAGGGCATATAGACTCCCCCGAAATATCAGAAACAACATACATGAACTCCGAAACGTTACACGGAGAATCTATAATGGACGACATAAGCTCTATGCTCGGACAAGAAGTTCTCCTGGCTATGATGGGAAAGAATGGTGAGAATGAAACGTATACCGACGATACAACTTTGTTCACTTCGGATACGGTTTCGGATATACCAATGGACAGCAGAAACCCAAGTATCGAGAAAGGTGAAGCGAAAATGAAATACATATGTAAAATTAAGAAAACAAAAGAAGTGGAAGTAGAGAAGTTTGGTTTTGAGAACAGGGTCTTCTATATAGAGAACGCACCGAAAACAGAGGAGCAAATCAAATATTGCAGTTTGGCGCAGTTTGAAGAGGGTAGTGATATTGCGAGGAAGTCATTTCGCAAGCAATTGAGAAAAAGTTTAAAGAAACGAATAACCGATGAAACGAGTTTAAAACATCTATTGCCCAAAACTAAGGAAGAATTATCGCCGAGTGGAGAAGAATCCTTAAATATTCACGATTCACCGAAGTCAACTCCTATGGAAAATAAACCGTCACCGAAATCTTTTTTCAAAGACAAAAATAGTGACGCTGCAATGGAAAAATGTATACCCTCGTTCCCGCAAGTCAGCGTAGTAGTTGAGCCGCCATCTCCTTCACACAGTGAAGATAAGAAGAGCATAAAAAATTGTCCAAGTCGTATGGCGTCTGTGCTCAGCGACATATTCGATCGTGGAGATACACTCAGTGTTCATTCGCCAGAGCCAAACTTGGGAAATGGAAGAGAAAGACGGTCATCTGATAATCCAAAACTTCTTGGTTCTGACCCCGAATACGGACAGTTCCTTAGTTGCTCTCCAGCTGCCACGAGAAGAATATCGTGCGGCAGCCTCTTTAAGCCTGGAGAGACTGACAAGTAAGTATGAACATAAATTGTCATTTCACTGAACTAATGATTATTTAGAATCCTCTCATTTAAACTTTATTTATCTTGCAGTAGACTGTCAACATCAGTATCATCCATTTGGGGCGAAGGAGGAGCAAGCGGTAGCATTACCGGGACGAGTAAATCTGATACTAGCGATCGAGCCAAGAAACTTCCGATTATTAATCCTCTGGTCAGCTTGCCAGCCTGGCCTCACGTCACTCAAGGGTTCATAAGCCAATGTCTCCTGGCAAACGCTGATGCCTTGTGCGCTGCAGTGAGTCCTCTAATGGATCCCGATGAAACGGTTTCGGAAGGGTTTTTCGAAAGAGCTGTGATGAATAACTACTTCGGTATTGGTATTGACGCTAAAATCACACTTGATTTTCATAATAAGCGGGAAGAGCATCCAGAGAAATGTAGATCGAGGGCTCGGAATTATATGTGGTATGGTGTTCTCGGGTCGAAAGAATGGGTGAACCGGACATACAGGTAGCTTGCTGGTACCCAGTTTTGAATACCAGTCTTAAAGTCTACTATAGGTGATGTTAATTTCTCTTGCAAATTGTTTTCAGACATCTCGGACAACGAGTCCAATTAGAATGTGATGGACAGAGAATTCCTCTACCTGAGCTGCAAGGGATCGTCGTATTGAATATACCGTCTTTTATGGGCGGGACCAACTTTTGGGGAGGTACCAGAGGAGATGACATCTTCCTCGCGCCGTCTTTTGACGACAGGATACTTGAAGTAAGCTTATGTCTCAATAAGTGATTTATTCATTTCCTTTTTAATTTCTTATATGTCTATAAACCAAACGAGATTTACTAATGTATTAAGAAATTTATGGATGGTGATTGAACACAAACTCTGTTTCCAACTGATTTAATCCGGACGACTTTAATTTGTGTAGGTGGTAGCAGTGTTCGGGTCGGCGCAGATGGCAGCGTCGCGACTCATCAACCTGCAGAAGCACCGCATCGCGCAATGCCGCGCCGTGCAGATCAACATCCTGGGCGAGGAGTGCGTGCCCGTGCAGGTGGACGGCGAGGCGTGGCTGCAGCCGCCCGGCTGTCTGCGCATCATTCACAAGAACCGCGCGCAGATGCTGTGCCGCTCGCGCGCGCTGGAGACCAGCCTCAGGTGCGAGCCGGCCTTCTCACTGCCTACTGTATATGGAGTCATATATCACTCAAATAACCGTTCGACAAAACAGCCGTTATCATAGTTTTTGAGCAATATGTATTAAAATCTGACTGAAAAACTTTTTAAAATATCTGATGAAATAATGTTTATTTTGGTAGGAGAAAAACGTGCCCTGGGTAGTTTTAATTTTGGCGTGTCCCTATTAATAATCATTACCGATTGTTATTTTGTTTGATGTAACCATATATGTACATCTTACAACTTACGGGTCGCTTCGATATAATAAGGACAAAGTAACGTGTATACGAAGCGCTTAGAGCGCTACAAGCGGCGCGTGTGGTGCGCAGGGCGTGGGACGAAAAACAGCAGCAGAAGGCGGCGGCGGGCGGCGCGCTGCCGCCGGCCGAGGGCGCGCTGCTGCTGGCGCTGCTGGACGACGTCAACACGCTCATCAAGCACGTACGTAGAGGCCACTCATATACTACTGTGTTACGTATTAATGTCGAAGCAAATGGGTTTTCAATTAATACTTATAATTCGTTATTCCTATCATAACATTATAATCAGTATATTATTTGAGGGAAAGTGAAATTCAGTCATGGTAAACGATTTCTATATCAAGGTAGCATGAATTAACGTGTATGGTTTACGTAATTAAAACGGTACAGAACCCTAGTATATTCGAACTTTATTGCAATCAGAAATTCCGTATAATGCTAGCCGGGAGTGTATGGTGTTATTAATAATAATGATGTTATAGTTTAAAAAACTAAAATTATCTTCAAGGATCTATTTCATGCAGTGCTGTGGGAATTATGGTCGTGCGTTGTGGCGAGAATATCGGATTCACACCATAAAACATAGTATTGTCATGAAATGTAGACAAGTGTACAAATTTTCAGACAAACCGAACTTTAGAAAATGGGTTAAATTCAATTTAGAAAATTTCCTTACAAGTGAATTTAATAAAAGAGCGTGTTAAAACTGTAAAATCCTTCGCGGGAACCGCTGTTCATACCGCAGACAGTATAGTAGTGCGCGTGCGCAGGTGAAGCTGGCGTGCATGAGCGAGGGCGGCACGGGGGGCGGCGCGGGCGCGGCGCGCGCGCTTGCGGCGGCGCGGCGCGGCGCGGCGCAGGCGGACGCGCTGCAGGACGCGGAGGGCCGCCTGCTGCCGCCGCCGCAACTGCGCCGGCTGCTGGCCGCGCTGGTAGCCGCGCCGCGCTTACGGCCGTGTCGCACTTTTACGGCTTTACAAAATCGGTGTTCCTGTACATCTCACAGCATACCTGTAAAAGTATACCAGCTAAACAATCATGTAGCAAAATTGTCTTTGCTAATTCACGTATCAGTTCATTTCGGTACGACTATGAATGCATGTGCGACTGAGAACCGTATATGAATACCGATTGTGTAAACCATATAATGTTAACGAAGTTACTCGTTTAGCGCCGAGATCTCCCCACTTTATCGTATCCTGTGCAACTTCTTATCATTATAACTATCTGTTGTCCAAACGCACTGACATGCGCACCTGTAATAATATGAACATTAACGTATGTAGACCATAAAAGTATGTAGACCATTGCAATGACTTCGTTTTCTCTAACTTTACACCTGTAAATGAAACAGAGAGTGAGACAAACGAATGCTAGAAAAAGTCAATAGTACCAAAAATTACCTAGTCACATGTTTTACCAAACGACTGATATGGCAAGAACGTTTCGACGAATGGTCCAGGTGGAGAGTAGCTACGAGCTGCTGGAGACCGGCGGCGGCTACGGCGCCGGCGCCGCCAGCAGCCTGCGCGCGCACCTGGCGCGCTGCGAGATCCGCGACGGCATGGCCTACATGCACCCCGACGAGGTATGCGACACACACACACACACACACACACAAGCTATACTATACTTACATGTACTGTACAGACATGATACCTTTATTTCGTCATAAGTATACATTTACGATCATTACGCAAACTTGTCGGTTGTCATATCTTCACTAGCAGCGCCGTAAATAGGGATGCTATAACGAAATGAACAGATCGAATCGGAGAAAAATTGAGTGGCATCTTATTAGCCACGTTACCGATGTTGAGATATTGCCAGTGTGGAATGACTCTTGCGGCACATACGTACATCTAGGACGTAGTTGTAAGAAGTCGCATAGGGCCGTACAGTAGTTAAAGTTGTTTGCATTGTTAAACAAGTAATTATTGTTCAATGATATAGATCCATACACATTTATTAACCAGTGTGTATTATTTCATCATCATCCCCACATAACCCCAGCCAGTGCTAAAAACCGTAAAAGTTTACCGCAGAATGTCTCTGGATGGCATAAAGCTATACAAGTACTAGGGAGCTTGCACACCTGGTGTACGTATCTTGTGAATCTTAAAAAGCAGGTGAATATCACACGTAAATCACAGAGATATAATTTTCCATCTGTAATGTTAACTTCTTAACTATCTTGAAATAGTCTCAACCAATCGTCTTACGTCATATACGTTTACGTTAATATAACATGTTAATTTATTTGTAGTCGATAAATTATGGTTTGACCAAAGAATTATAAAAAAATATACATTAGAAACGATTTATTGATATGAATTCTCTGAAGCGACATAAATTCTTTTTGTAATTCTGAAGATGTAGTACTAATAACACGGACTCAAGTAATCCTCTTTGCATAATATATTTTCCAAACAAATCCACCAGTAAGACAGTAACGAATGCTAGTACTTATGTACGTGGGTAGACAAGTCAACGATCGATCAGATCTGACAGATTTAGTTTCAAATTCATGTAACATTTTGCTTTGGGCAAACAATTATCTGTGATATCTAATCATGATCATTCAAGTCATTTAATCATAAATGTATTTGTAAACCTAATATAACCTTGTGTCTTGCATGTGGTACCGAGTATTTCATCTGTTTCACGGCCTCTGTCATTCCTCTCATCGTGCAACCCTCTCTCAGTGACACCCCTCGATCTCTAGGTACCGAAGAAGAGCAGCCGGTGGCTCCGCGGCAGGCGAAGCGTCTCCGAAGGCGGCGGAGCGTCGTCGCAGGCGGCCCAGGTCCGCTCGTGGGGGGTGAAGGAGGTCCAGAACTGGCTGGAGTCGCTCCAGCTCGGAGAATACTCCGAGGCATTTGCAAAACACGACATCACCGGACGCGAGCTGCTGTCGCTGGCGCGGAGGGACCTGCGCGACCTGGGCGTGTCGAAGGTGGGGCACGTGAAGAGGATCCTGCAGGCGGTCAAGGAGCTGCAGTGACGGCGCCGCGGCCGCTCCGAGGGGAACGGCCACTTGTAACTGCGGCGCCGCGCCCGCTGACCTCACATGCAAGTCAATCAGTCACTAACTGATATGAGGTGCAAATAAAAATTCCAATTTATTCGTAGTATTAGAAAACATAACGGTATTACCACACTGGAGAAAATAATTTATTTATTCTTGAAGAGATAGTGAATTTTTTTCATCGATACCTCACTGTCATTATTCAATATGGATTTTACTTAATCCCAAACGGTCTTAACATTAGTAAATACGATATTTATTCCTATCAGTTCTCCTCTTCTCAAGTAGTACAATAGTATTTGTCTGCAATTTAAAAGATTCATTGATCTTTTACGCATTCGTTTCACGATATTGCGTTGACGTCGAAGGGTATCGTCAGGGTGAATTTAATATTTCATTACAATCGTATTACTTACATAAAATGCACAAAGATACTTATATATTTAACGTATCGAACTGATGTATGTATGTAATGTTGAAGCGTACTTCGCGTGTTTGTCCCCTTTACTTGATGCGAGTTTGTGAGATTGTTGAGACTACTTTTATGTTTTTAAATATGGTTAATGAATTATTTTGACCTGTTTTCAAATATTATATATTGATATTAAAAAAAACTATACATATTACCTAATTAGTATATTACGATGTTTAATGAATGAAAATTTTCTAATCATGAACTGTCAAAATCATTGCGCCATTTTATTTAATGGCGCCAGATATTTTGCGTTTCAACGACTTTTTGTTAAGAATTACGATTTTGAATATTACTTGTTTATAATAATTAGTACAAGAATAGCTACTCGAAAATACATGAATACAAATATGATTTTCTTAAATTACAGTTATAATTAATTTTTGTAAATGTACATAAACTTAACATTTATTATATAATGAAATATTTATTCATTCCGATTTTAAACTAATAGTATCATACAAATCAATTAATAAGAATGACCTTAAATATAAAAAAAAAACTATTATATATATTTTTTAATAAGAACCCCAAAAATAAATATTCGCATGCAATGGCATATGTAAAAAAATTTAATGATTGAATTTCATAAATTATTTTCTTACTTTTCTACCCAAATATTTGACTTTATAAACTATCGTCAGATACATCGAAATATTTACTTCTTCCCAAATTTGTTCCTTGTATATAATAATTGTGTATATAACTACAAAAATCAATCATGATAATTAAAAAATATTGGTTCTCTTTCTATTTTCTCACAGAAACATCTCAATAAATTATTTGAAAGCAATTTTTTCTCTAGTCGATATTTGTTACTGTCATATTACGTCATTTCTAATACAACATTGATGGCCAGTATGTAATTTATTTCCATAAAATCAGTGCACCACGGGTTATGGGTCCACATTCAAATAAGTGCATTCGTACGCACAGGTTATAGATTAAAAGAAATGTTTTCCATGAAAATCGATAACGAAAACGAGTAAATAATTCGTTCATTAGTAATAAATAGTAAAAGGTTTCACCATTGGATCACTGCTATATGAGGGAACAGAACGCCGAATTTATTATGGAAAAACTTACTCAACGGTACCTAAATGGGTATGCCCTGCAATTATCTACAAGATTAATATTTAAGTACCATGTCATCGTAACAAAACGAGAACATTACTATAAACCACATTGAATTTGTGTAGATAATTTAAAATGTTCCAAATTTAAAATGTTCCTTATTAGCTGCCTAGTCGTTTACATTCTTCATGTAATGAATAGACAATTAACTTTGTATATGGTTCTTTTTTTTTTCTTACTTTCTTTTTTTTAATTTCTTCATGTAATGAATAGACAATTAACTTTGTCTATGACTAGATTAGTGGTATTATCTATTAACGGATACTATGTTATAATTATTATATTTCAATTACAGCCCTCTTTAGAGCCAGAGACATTACAATTTTTAAATATTTACCTCTGTAATTATAAATTCGGGACACTTTTTGGATATTATCTTTAATCTTCTCTGATATATTATGTAGCTAGTGCAAATTTAAAAAACTTTTTAATTGACTTCACCTATACAATATTAAAAGTAATAGACTGTTTGAATTTTTTTCTATTAATAATAGCTTCTGAAAAGACCAGATCAATAGACGTGTAGATCCATAGATTTCTAAAATATTTTAGTGTAGATGAATAAATATATAAAGCCGTAAATCACACAACTCGCGTTTATTCCTAAAATGTTCTTTTGATTCATACACAATTAAATAATATAATAATAATATAATTGTGAGCAAGTGCAAAAAATCACTGATATTAGAAAAAATAACTGTTTAAATAACCAATACACTTTGACCAAAGTTATTTTTCTTTAGTGTCCGCCATAAACAGTAGTAGTTGCGCACGGCGGGAAACCGCGTTTCGAAATTGGATTCGTTCAGAAATTGTATCTTCACGTAATATAACGCTAAACTATTGAAAATAGTTTATAGAGTGGCGTTCATACGATCATAATCGTGTCAATTTATTAATGTAACTTATAAACGACGACTAATCGGAAAAACTAAAAGCAAATATAAGTGACTTATCTAAAATGTACATATATAAATTTTCATTTGTCTCATAAATACCATATAAATGCAAGCCCTATACACTTTTAACGGCTTTCCTCTTTTCTATATATGTACGAATAAGAGAGCGACGTGTGTGTGTGCTGTTTGTGCTATTATGGTATTAATCTAAATATATAATATTGTGATCTCTTAAATTTTATCTGTAGGTATAATATTGACCGCGTCGGTTTGTATTAACAAGTTTCCTAAAAGTTATTGAATTTATATATGATATGTACATATTACATAGACTTCAATGTTAATAAAATATATCTCATTCACAGACTATAGTGTCTAGACTTGCACGTGACTTATTGAACGTAAGCATTCAGTGTCGCTAGACAGTAATGTTATAAAACTCGAAAGTTTTGTCTTTTGCGAATGTTTTAAAACTCGAATGTTGTCTTTTTTTGTGCTGAGATTGAAGGAGACAGCGTACAGGAGCCACGTTTAACGTGTACAAACATTGAATGATAATTTGAAATTGGTGCCAGTAATAATAGTAATAATATAATCGCCACGTCGTGACATCCGACGCGGTCGCCCCTCCTTTAAAGGATCTGCCTTATAGGTGTTTTTGTAAACGTACCTCCAACGAGTCATTTCTACTATTAACAACGTAGGTACTCGTGTTGTGTATAATATCTATACTTATATTTATATGAACAAAAAAAAATAATGAAAATATTTACATTATAGTCTTATAAATCGTGAACCTTCGACTTGATCATGATACATCTATTTGTAGAATACTCCCGCCGCCCCGAGCGGTTGTAATGCCTTAGATCATTTAATAATAACACTTTTAATAGATCCTAACGTTAATAAATATTAATTATACTTAACGTAAGTGTAATTTCTAATTCCGTGTTTGTAATTATACATATAACTCTACTGATCCTCGTCACTTGTTTACATGTTAATGTTATTTTGTATATGTCATCGGACGTTTATTATGTGCAAAATCGTTTCACGTTTCGTTGTGATGAGTGGACTTGTATTTGAAAAGTAGATGTTTCAAAATGTATGGACCTTTGGCCAGGTATTTGTATACCATATAAAGAAAATGCAAAAAATAGTATGGAGCTGTTTTTTACTGAACATTTTATTTAAATCGACTGGAGTTATTGGTACAAAACAAGAATTTTACTTTAGAATAGCAACACAATACACTATAAAAATAATAGCGGTAATATGACATTTTGACAGTTGAAATAAATAAACTGTGACAATCAGTTGACAGTGATCATCTGATCCATCATCCAATGCAATTATTACACGAAAATATCTACTTTCACCAGCGAGAACGGCTGACGGAAAACAGACTGGATCCGATCTAGCTAAAATAATCAATATGACCGCTGATAGATAATGACAGCTTCAGTTTTATTCATAGACTGCCTAAACCAGTTGTTCCGCCATACTGAAAATGTTGAAAATATTTCATTTAAATTAATTTTTTATGGAAAAATTACATTTTTTTAGTAATTTTAAGTATTTTTTTCGGATTCTTGAGTTTTTTGTCGAATTTTCGAGATGGTGTACAAATACCTGGCCAAGATTGAAACATCTGCTTGATTGTGATTATTGAAAATTTATCGTCCACGTGTTTGAAAAAATGAAATTTTATCGATGTTGTTCTAATTGTTTGGAAATAAAATTGTTCCGCTTTTCAACAATTTCACTTAACTTGAAACATGTTAAATATTATATAATTCTTCTAATAATTTGTACAGTTCATGTGCAATTGAAAAATCTTGTTGATTAAATACCAATGCAGTTTAATTATACAATAGTACATTTTAATTCCTCCACCTTGAATAAAATACGCATGAGTTGGAACATTTGTTCGTTACAGGATAGATGTTTAAATTTAGAATTTTCTTATTGTAATTAACTTCGAAAGCACGCTAAAAAATCTCTGTGTACGAGTATCATTTTTAAACTGAGACTGCTCTATGGGATATTTAAGCTTAATAAGATGATTGATTATCAATTTGAAAATCAAATTTTTTACCGAGCTGACCCCAATAGCGAACTCTGTCAAGTAGTCCTTACAAGATTTCAACCAGAATTTTTTTGTTCTTTTATTTATCAATATGACTGCCTCGTTATGTTATAATATGGCTGCCTCGTTGGTCGTGTGGTTGCAAGTGCGACTGCGGATCGGGAGGTCCTGGGTTCGATTCCCGGGTCGAACACTA
>DWEJ01000834.1:0-14772 GCA_018245835.1 Mysoria sejanus stolli
CTCCTTGGCCCTCAACCCTACCTCGTCAGGTCATTTTGTCTAGGTATTTGGTGTTTTTCATTTCTTTGTGAAGCAACAAAGAAACTACTACCTGGCTACTTTTCATCCTAGAATTCCCATGAGGTGGGTATTTAAGCAGGAAAAACTTTGTGATACACAGATTTATATGCGGGCAAAGCCGCGGGCACAGCTAGTAATTACATAGATCTTTTAATATTTTATCACAATATATTTGTTTACAAACTTTCAAGGACATTATGACTCATTATAGCTTGACTTGCAGTTATGTTAAGTTTTTCATCAATTAACTTTGTTATGGCAGCAAATAACAATGCATGGTCGGGGTCGGGTCGCGGGCGCAGCGCCCTGGTGTACGGCGGGCGGGCCCCGCTGCGCTCGGCCGCGCCGCGCGCCGCCCCCGCGCCCGCCCCGCCGCACTCCTCCGTCGCCACGCTACCGGCCACCACTGTGCTTACATGTAAGAATTTATCGGGAGCTTTAAATACCCCACTATTGGGGATTGACCTCTCCCGCGTCTATTTAGTCAACTCATTGCCGCATTAATTTTTCAAGTTATACCACAACAATGACTGACAGGATATTACTCTGATCAATCACATGGTTGTAATATACAACTCACCTGGCCTGCTAAAACTATTTTATTATGCATGCATAGCTATATGTAATATTCAATTTTGTCCTTGTTGTTTCACAATTTCTTACGGAACATCTCACATGTTTTAATTGTTTAATACCTGTTTAAAAGTTTACAATGTTGCTGATTCTGTTGTTCATTTAATCATCGTTGTTTGTTTGTTCAGCCAGCGGCGTCATTTCGAGCTCGACGCCCGCCGCTGTAGCGCCGCGACCTCTGCCGCTGTTGCAAAGAAATTATCAACCCGCTAAGGTAATTTTATGGTTATAATGGCTTTTTGTTTTAAACCTAGTACATATTATAAGGAATTTCCATTGATATTAGAAACAATCATTGTATCAACTTACCTATTTTTATTTTCTCTAAGTATAGTTTCTAAAAGTAATATTTCTGCTAATCGATTTCAGTCGCACGCCCAAGTTGTTGGCGTGGCCAGTGTAGGAGTCCGAGGCGCGGTGGGGAACAGTGCGCCTCCGCAACTCTATTACGAAGTGCCGCGAGGACCAAGACCACTCACTCCCTATTCCCATCAGGCTGCTCATCAGCCGACACACCAAGCTACACATCAACAAACTCATCAGTCAACACAACAAACAATACTTCAACCTTCTCACCCGACAACTCTCCAACAAACTCTTCAAAGCTCCCATCAAACGAATCTTCAACAATCTCACCAATCGACACACCAAACTACTATTCAACCGTCACACCAGACGGTGCTGGCATCTCATTTGCCTTCCCATCAACAAGCACATCAGCCCGTCCTTCAATCAGCTCATCAGCTGCACCAGCCAGCACATCAACAAACAGGTGTGTGTGTGCGTGCATTTGTACTGTTGTTATCAAGTATGTATTTCATAAAAAACATCATAAAAGGATAAAGTGATCTTTGATGCCCACACAAAAACTGTGAAGTAGTTGGAGTGATAGCAAAATAAAATTTAGACGTATTTTATTCTCGATATTATCATGGATGCTGGTTTTCGATAATCTTATAAATATGTTTGTTATTATTGAGCCTATTGTAAGATTGTATTGTTGTGCTATTTATTTTATTTTTAATATATTCATCGTCCCATTAACATTCCATTGTCGGATATGAGGTCTCTTCTTAGAATGAGATGTGTAGACTGAAGGAAAATTACATATTCAAAATTTCACTTGAAAGTACATATGCGTCGGTACAGTTGTCTTTGGGTGAAAATGATTATCTATGTGAGAATAAATAATTTAAATTTAAAAAATATTTGTGTTACAGTAAGCATTGTGAATACCGTCCAAACACTGTCCGAGAACAGACAAGCGGCGACGCCAGTCTCGAACGCCGCCGTATTACCGAGGCCGTCCATACTGAGGAAACGAGAGATCGATGGGTATGTTTTGTAAACTATTTTTATATTCTTATTAACGTTCAATTAGTTCATCTATAATAAAAATTAAGTCATTAATGTAACTAATATTATAACAATAAAAGTAATGAATTGTAAAAGTAAAATATGATGTACATTGGTATATAATACATTTTATGTTTATCCAAAGTGGCACCTAAGAAAAAGTCACTTGGTACTCTTGAAAAACTGTATATTTAATCATTTGTGTTGGACTAGATCACCTTCGAAAAGCACCGTGAACGCGATAGCGGCGGGCCTCGTGACCGTGGGCACCAACCTCACGAGCTCGCTTAACGTCAACCACGTGGGCGGCGGTCACAGCGCCGGGCTCGGCGCCGTCTCGCTCGGCACCGTGCAAGGTGCGTGGCGACGTCCGCTTCACGTCTTCATATAACATCGCCGTCGAACTTCCTAGTATTTTTCGCGCGCTTTCCTGTATTTTCAATACTAGATCGTCTCTTTTAATAAATTGATCATTTAAATGTCTGCTGTATGGAGAGACGGCGCGGTGTTCACTCTGGTGGTGCGCAGGCTGCGCGGGCTGGGAGGACGTGGGCGTGGGCCGCGGCGGCGGCTCCACCACCGAGTCGGCGGCGTCGTCGCCGGACGAGGAGCCCGAGCCTCCGCCTCCGCACGACCGCTCGCCGCGCAAAAAGCCGCGCAAGCAGATGTCAGTACACTTTTTGCATTGTTTGTGTCACGAACTATGAGTCGTGAATTGAGAAGAACCATTTAAATTAATTGAATAATTGAGATATTTTACATGCAGTGCTATCAGCTTAGCCATAAGGAACCTGACGTTATGATGTAATAAGTTATTATTCAAGATAATAGGCACTAAATAATCATTCATATATGAGATGATGACACTTTTTTAAATTTGTTCTATTCGGTTGAGTTTAATTTGTATAGCATGTGATATTCAGATTTCATTTATTCATTCCAATAAAATGGAACGATTAAATTATATTAACTGCCTCGTTGGCGGTGTTGGTTGCAAGTGCAATTGCCGATCGGGAGGTCCCGGGTTCGATTCCCGGGTCGAACACCTCAAAATTTTCTAATTAGAAAATTTTCTACTAGTAAAACCAAAATTAGAAATCTGGTAGTGTTTCGGAGTCTGGTAATGTGCCCGATGCATGGCAATAGGCTCACCACCTATTCCATAGTGGGACGTAAACGTTATTGGTTAAACGTCGGAGTGTTCTGCATTCCTCTGCCTACCTCTTCGGGGATTACAGGCGTGAAGTTACGATTAAATTATATAATTAAATAATCGTGGATCATATTATGTTGCGCTAATGTAAAAGCCTCTGTCCAGCAATAAACGAGAAAAGACAGATAGTGATGTTAATAATTAAATAAATAAACTTAATTCGTACAGGTTAAGCACAGAAGTGAGGCAATGCGAATTCCCTTCGGAAGACGCTCCGCCAACGCCGCCGCCCCCGGTCACAGTGAATCCACTGCCGAAACGTGAGTTTATAAAATAAATGTATGTAATAAAAAATGGTAACTCAGGGCGAGAAATGTTTAGGATATGGAGTAAGAATAATATTAATATAAAAAATATTAATAAAAACGCTAAAAAATCAAATTCCTTTATCACTAATTTCACTTCTACTTTCTGGGTTGTGTTTGTTTAATTTTATTTTGCTAATTTTCGTTCAATGTTTTGGTTTAGTTCGAAATATAAGTAAATAATTTCAAGAGTTTCTTACTATCTTACCTAATAGAGAACAAGCAATATTCATGTAACCCGACCAATTTAAATTTCATTAGTTATCATATTGCCTTCCCACAATGGGCGTTTTTTTACATTTTTTTTCGCGACCATATGCGACCGACACAGCGTTCTTTCTCGGGATCGCTAGATGAGCGGTTTGAGCTCCCACTCTATCCGCTCGGCTTCGCAAGTCTCCTTTACTGGTTTCTTACTACAAGCAGGATATACCGTAGTACGTATTCCAGTCCTAAATCAGCCAGCCAATTTATATGGATATGCGGGGATGTGGGGGCGTAGGCCCACTGCTGAGCTCGGGCTACGTGTGCGGCTGGCGCGGGACGGCGCTGCACTTCGCGCGGCCGGCCGACGTACGGCGCCGAGAGCCACGCGCGCGCGACCTGGCCTCCATCGCCGCGCAGAAGCACGTGCTCACCAGCGCCGCCGGCTGGAAGGTGCACCACCTCACCGCGCAGATGGACGACCTGGTACGCTCACCTCCTCACACCGTCCATGTACCACTTTTATATACAAAGTGAAAATCAACCATACGTTTATATAAATGCATGTACTCTAACAATGGTAAATACGCTCGGTTAGGTGCTGCTGGAAGAAGACGTGGGCGACCAACTGGCGGGTGTGCTGCGCGCCATCGAGAACGCGTCGGGACGAGCTCTGGCCAGCATGCAGCCCCACTCGCACGCGCTGTTGGAACTTATCAAGGTAGTTTTGTGTTTTGATGCAACCAATAATTATTATAGGATTTTACTTTAATTTTCAACTTGTAAAAAACAAAATAGGTTTTGTCTATTTTTCCTTCTTTCACACAACAACCGAGAAACAAATTGACATAATCTATTTTAAATGTTATTGTTTAAGGGTTAGATAGGTTACATTTTACTCGGGATATAATACAGTACCTGTAACATTTATGCTTAAAACAAATTTGTAACCTGACTGAACAAAAAACAATATTAGTGTGCATAATATTTAATATATGTATTACATTAATGCAAAAGTAAAACTGATTTTGTATGAAGTTGGGAGTATAAACCGCTTGAACCATAGAAAAAGACAGGCCACCTAAAAATTTTGTCTTTGAAAAAAGAATGATTGATAGTATGCGAGTTAATTAAGTTTCCTGGTTACATTTATCAAAATGTTTCCCATGTACTATTTATACATCTTCAGTATCCCTGACAATCCCTTGAGCCATTTTTTTATGGATGAACCTATTGCTTAACACAGACCTCTCCCTATAAATGGAGAAGGCCTGGAGCTCTCCACCACAGTGCACCTCTATGGATTAGTGTTGCTACAGGTTAGTGGTCAGCTTGTTTTTCGGAAGTTTAACAAATCACCCCCAAGGGTCAAAATAGATAGCTTGTAATAATATAAATTTCTACCACAGTTGTATACTTAACAAATTATGATTACCAAATCATGGATTCGCTAATGGAAATAAATATCAACTTGATTATGGATATGTATTAAATGGTCACTGATCAGCTTAACTGGTCACCAACACTTTGCCACTTACCTGTAATGTGTGATATTTTATGGACACAGTATTAATCTCTTATGATCACTGTGTCACACAGAACCTTACAGTAGCAGAGTATGTAATCATTCTAAGACAATTCTCGTAATATTGTATCTGTATTGGTGTTTTTAATTTCACAGGGTAACATACAGAGGAGCAGAATAGTATGTGAAGGCATACAAGAAGCCCGCGAGGACATCCTCCGCGTGTTCAAGCACAGAAACTTTGTATCTGACATCCTGACTCGCCAAGCTGACAAGCGGTGTTACAGGAAACATCGTTCACAATCATAGCATAAGCATAGTGACAGGAACAGGAAGATGCTGTCACTATCCACTAAAAAACTGAGTTTGTGTGGCAATAAAAAGTGAAGTACACATGCAATGACTGTAAACTGTAAATAGTGTAAAAATATTGTCTAAATATAATTATAAGAGAGCTTATATTAGTAAAGAAATGAGTTGTTTCGGTTTTGTGATGTAACTAATATTATTTTTTAATAATATAATATTTGCCATTATCAATGGACATTTATTTATGTATTGTCCTTTATAGAAATGACCCTGTTTGTTCTCTAATTATACTATAAGTTTTACTTATAGAGAGAAATATTATTTTTATAATAGTGTTGCATGGTTAAATATGCAATGGTTGAATTAGGAACATTTTGAGTTTGGAAAAATACACTTCTGACGCTAACATTGTATGTAGGTACTTAAGGTAGACCTGTCCGTTCGGTCGAGTGGTAGCAAATACTTCTGATTGAAAGATCCCGAATTCGACGCCCGGGTCGGGGGCTATTCTTTTTCACTTAAAATTCCAAGTGGCTCGAAGTTGGATTTATACCTGAAGTACGGCAATAGACACCCCAAATATATGGTGCAACGTGGTAGGGTGTTACACTCCTCTGTATATCTCTGGGGATTTCAGGAATGTGCGATCTTCCGAAGTGTGAACGTAGCGGTTTGATAAGGCCGGCTAGATGGCTCACTGGCGACCTCTTTCGATGTTATCACGTTATCTTGCTGACTGTAAATACTCTATTAGGATTCTTAATACCAGAAATTGACAACAGGATGCCAAGCCTGCCACGATATTAATGATGGCTATGCTATCCAGTCATTACGATTAGATGTCAACCTCGGAGACCAATCATTGCTATTGGCTAGCGTATAATTCACAAGCGGAATCCTCATCGATGGCGAAGTTAATGGTTTTAAAAACTTTAAGTAAGACATATGTCGCTGACTCAAACGTAAAGCCAGTTGTTAATATAGTGTTCTGTATGCGTAGACAACAAGTACGCTATTTCCTTTGGCCGTCCAAATCAGGAACTACCCGAACTACGAGGAGAAACGCTAGGCCCTGGTTAAAAGAGCTATTTAAAAGCTTTTATACGCCTAACTTTTGATGTTATAAGAAGTTATGGATATAATATAAATTTGTGGAGTTTAAATGCACAATGCAAGTTTAGATCTAGATGTTTGTATTTTTATTTGATCTTTTAAGAAATTCTATTTACAGTAAATCGTTTCGCTTGTTTCTCTAATGCTTCTAGCCGATAATTATTGTCATATCTATCCCAAAGGAGACAACAATGAGTATTTGCTTCGAGTTATAATACCGCCTCAAATGTTATGTAAAGCTCTTTGATGTATGATCAATCATTTTATATTATACTTACTATAATTAAAATTACCTACAGTTATCTATATTACATTTATTTTACTGTACAAATGGCAGGAAACATTAGATGCTTACGTCATATTAAAAATTGAAAAAAAAAAGTTGTCCATGTCAAATTTATAACCTATTAGTTTTGATTTCAAAATAAAAATAAAGTAAACGAATATTTTGTACCAGAAAGACTTAAATAAATAAAGTACAATTTAAAAGGTATTAAGCAATGGCAACGAGCAGATTAGAAAGAATTGGCACAATATTTACAAGGTATGTGATCAAGTTGAATCAGATTCGAAATTCAAAATATTATAACATCCAATTTTTAATACACCTTATTTACGCGGTAAAATAAATAGCGGGAAACTCAGAAAGTAAAAAATTTTTATTCACGCAGTTCATTTTGTAAGTTATTAATAATTTCTGTAACCTCCTTCCGAGAATATAGTTTTACTTGCATTTCAAATCAAATAAGGCGAAATGTCCATTCTTAAAAAAAATACAAAATCTAAATTTGTGTCACAAGATATCAGTGATTTTTTAAATGAATCTCAATTTTTAAAAGAAGAGCCTAAGACGAAAAAAGCTCAAAAGCGACAAAGAACAGATGTGGTCGAAGGAATTTCTTCTTCCAATGCGCAACATTCAGCTGGTGGTAAAAGTAAGAAATCTGATAAGGTCGATTCATGTGGAGAGTCTAGACGTAAATTATTTGATGTTATCAATCGACAAATGGAGTCAAGGTTAGTAGAAATTATATCCTACTGTTTAAATGACTTATCATTGAAATTGGGTGTGTAATTTACATTGCACCCATACTTAATATTGTGCATCTGCATAACGTCGCAGTCGTAGAACAAAGAGAGATTTGTTTTTTTTCAGAGAAATCTTTTTTGACGTATTTTTACTTGAAATACTAAACTTACTTAACTTTATCATAATACAAACACATTTTTCTAATTCTGTATTATATAACGTAAAAACAAATCTTCAAAGTGCACTCCTGAAAAGTTAGAAAATATCAGATCCATCTTTGTTCTACGATTGTGACAATATAGTAATTATGTGAAGTTGTTAACCTTGATCATAAGACATGAAATACATATTAATGTTTCAGAAAGCAGAACAGTGACAATCTGTTAAAGAGTCTGTCAGAAGTACTGATTAGTTTCGAAGCTGATCATAATGCTTTAAAAGACAATGAACAAAAATTGGAGCATCTCACTGGAGCATTTATGAAATGCATTCAACAGGCTACTTTAGCTCATAAGCAGAAACTGAAGGCCTTGAAAGAAATTCATGCTTCATTTCAAAAAGAGTAGCTACTTATTGAAATAGACTTGTTTTAGTATTGCTTTTATAATTTTTAGTTGCTGTGTGTCATGTAACATATTTTTAGTTTACCTACAGTAATTTAGTTTTAATATGTAGTTGTATTTCTGTGCTTATATTTGTAATTTAGCAACATAGTTTGATTTAATTACTTTTTCTTAAATATTATTATTAAATTTTATCAGGTGCCAAGAGATAGAATTAGAGCATAAAGCTGAAACTGACAGACTTGGTAATGAATTGGAAGAAGACATTGAAAAACTCCAACAAAAGCTCATATCTGAAACAAAGCGAAGTGGTTGGGAGAACTTGAGAAGAACAATATTTCAAGCAATGCAAAATGATTTTTAATTCACAAACAATTTTGTTTTAAACTTTGTTCATTTTTCAAATGTTTATTAATAGTTCAAAAAATACAGGCTTTCATGAAGTGTCTTATGTTATTTATACGTAAGAACCTTTTTTCCTTTAATATTCTATACTTATTAAAACATATCTTGTCTGGTATCCTCAAAGAGGAAGGCAGATTAATGTTGTCCACTGCCATGTTTCACCAGTCACTTTTAAGTCCCACAATGACAGGTGTTGAGACTATTACCATACACCAGGCACAAGTCCAGATTCCGAGTTATTACTAAGAATTTTGTATTAAATGAGACCAATAGTATCTAACCCAGGTACCAAGATCATCATCAGCAGCTACACTTCCAACAGCTTGAACAGCTATGCAGTCTAGATAAATCTTGAGTATTTTTAAGGTTCCTCATAAAAGTTTAAATTTCCTTTACATTTTCCAAACTTTTATTGCACCTCCCCTTGTTTCAAATTTGTTATTTATAAATAAATATACTTGTGTTACTTTATTGTTATTTAAGATTTTAATTGTGCTACTAAATTATTGAACATAGCAACTAAGTATCAGTCCAATTTATTAAAAAATAATTATTATTTTCTGTTAATGATAATTATAATGGTTCAGATATATACACAAACATATCACATTAATATCTTATATATAGCCTCTTAACGATTTATGCTCAAAATGCCCATAATGAGGATTTGGGTCCATGTCCGCTGATGCCCAGAACCTAAGTTAAACCTAAACTAGGTTTAGGTACCTAGCTTCAGGGAATTTACCTGCACCTAGGCAGGTAGCGCCATAACGTAATTTAATATCTTTTTTTATTACTTTTACAAATAGCGAAAACATGACGTAAAAAATATATATATTATTGCTTCTTAGGAAGTGTTTAATTTTCTCGATTATATTACTTCATTGTTGCAGAATCTGTATCAAGTCCTATGTTTGGATATATGAAGTTTGTGTATATCATTATTTGTAAATCGAAATTCTCTTTTTAAATAGTTTACTCCTCCGGCGTATTTTATTTAAACGTTTCTTCGTGTTTCTGCAGGGCTGAAGGTCTCCTGAAACGTGGGGCTATTAAACCTGATGATAGACCGTTATGGTTTGATGTATACAAAGCATTTCCACCTATCGCAGAACCAAAGTTCGCCCGCCCAAAAGTGCAGGGCACTACGATTAGACAGATTCTGTACAAAGAAGATGTTGTGAGAGCGTATGTATTATATTTTTAAATTAGTAGATAACCTAGTTGCAGGTTAAGTCGTTATAATACTTGGAAGGTTCCAATACTAATTTATTCTAGTCTGCTCGTGTAACAGTCTAGTAGTGAATCATCATCATCATCATCAGCCTATTGCAGATCACTGCTGAACATAGGTTTCCCCTGAGCGTGAGACATGCGGGTTAGCGAACGCAGAGTACATCTCGAACTGCCTACACTGTTGCCCATAGGCAGGTAAGACATTTAACTGTGCTTAGGCAAGACGCGCCATATCGCGTCTGTCAGTGCCAGGTTTGATAGTCTTCTACGACAACCCGTATCTCGGCACGGAGTCGGGAAATGTATTCTTATTCCACCCCAACACAGATTGTAAATACAGTGAGCTTCAAAATAAGCGGGAAAATGAAAAAATCTGTAAGCAGATTCTGATGAAAAGCCAGATATGATTAACTATAATAACCAGTATGGTACAATTAAATGTTTTTTAATACCATTGTGTTTATTTTTGTATTATTATGTGGACAGGAAATTTCATGCAAGTGGACACGGCATAGGTATAAATATGCTTAGCCCATCCGGAGAAACTCAAATCAAGAAACTTATACAACAATATGAAAAGTTGAAATCTGAAAATATTCCTGAGACTGAGCTCATTGAGAAAGCAAACTCAATTGTTAGCAACGAACGTCAACAACAAGCACCAAGTATAATTCCCAAGAATCCAGAATCCGCCACATCTCAAGTATTATCGGAAGCTAACATTCAGAATATTTTTAAACAGTGAGAGATGAATGTGCTATGTATGAAAACTTTAGTAGTAGTTGGAAAAAGTAAAGCTTTACCAAATTGTTTTGAAACAAGAAGAGAACTTCTAAAATTTAGTTATTAAATATATTGGTAATTAATCGCGTTGTTTATTTTTACCTTTCACTATCTAATTCACGATTACTACATACTATCTCTGGTCAGTGTTGGTTACATGTGCGACTGCTGATCGGGAGGCCCCGGGTTCAATTCACGGGTCGGGCACTACAAAATTTTCTAATTTACATTTTCTAGTAGTGGTTTGGAGTCCGGATATGTGCCCGGTGTATGGCAATAGGTTCACCACCTATTTCATAGTGGGACGTAAATGTAACTGGTGAAACGTTGGAGTGTTCTGCTTTCCTTTGTCTACCTCTTCGGGATTACAGGCGTGATTTTAAGTTTATGATGTTCAGATGCCTAGGTCAGGTTAGCTTAGATTATTTTATTCTTTAATGAGTACTTACTCTTGTAAATAATATTTATTTTATTATTAAATGTTTCATGAGGGTTTTACGGTCATGACTACAAGTATTAAGCCGGCTAGACTCACGTATGTTTTTTTCCGCCGCGATCTCGTTGCAATTGGCGAAAGCTCATGAGGAACTTCGTATAAGTTCGAAACTAGTCTGGCCACTCCGAAAAAACATACGTGAGTTTAGCCGGCTAAAAGTATTAAAGTAAGTACTAAATAGTCAAATAACATGTATGTTTTATGAGTCGAATTATATAAAAAAAAACGACGCAAAGCAATACATTGGCGCTCCATTTTAATTATTTACAAAAGATTCCGTAATTCAATAAAGCACAACAATAAGCGACTATGCGATCGAACGGTCGTTAATGAGTGCATCGATGCACTGATTTATAACGGATATCGATATTATCGTCATCACATCAGTTTTCACCGTGCCATTACTGAACATATGCCTTTCCCAAGATGTAATCTTAGTATACCTGGATGTGTAACCCAAGAAAAATATATAGTACTACTATCTCATTTGATGCTAGAGGATAAATTATTTTAAAACCTAAAACAGGACATACACGTACATATTTTTTTCTTATTGAGTCATCCTTTTTTTATACGATACAGCAAACTATGTAGTACTTGCGTACCCTCTATTAGTAATCACTATCTTATCTTCATAACTTCATGAGATAAGAGCTCTATGTTAAAAACACACCTATTGCTTCTACGTCCTGGATTGCAAATTAAGACGTGTTTTTTAAGTGATCGCGTTACAATTAAATTTATTTCAACAAAATGGCCCAAACAAGATCCCTTTTGTTCTACTTAGCTGTGATTTTAGGTAAGTACGCATTAAATTAACGATATGACGCAGGTATTACCGTACCTATATGTAAGATATGTTATACGTACTATTAGGATTGTGTAAATACAGTCGATTTAAATTTTGATGCAACCTAGCTTTTATGTATTTAGCAAGGAACTTACTTCATGCAACCTAGAACATAGTTTTAAAGTACATATATCTAAGAAATATATTAAGAAACCTTTAACGTTTGGGACTGTAAAGGGGAGAGAACTGATCCTATAATCTACAATGGTGTTTATGGAATTCCATGACTAATATGCAGCAGATAATAAGGAATTCTGTTAATGTGTTTCTTTTTTATTATTTTCAGTTATTTTGAGTACCCTGACTCGAGAGACTGAAGCTAGAAGAAAAATTCTTCGAGGAAGACGGGTTATGACGCGCACTTACTATCGTGAGTCATGTTTTTATACTTTGTTTAGAGCAGTGTAACGGCAATCCTCCCTTTGTTCCCAAGAATAACAAAAATAGAAACATAGATGTTTATTATTTTGTTCTCTAAATGGTTTAACGTGTTCAATAAAATAATATTACAAGAATATTCAAAATTAAAATAATGAATGAAAGTATAAATTAAACTTTGTTTTTTGAAATGGAATTATAAATACCTATTTTGAAAAAAATATAAATTATTGTTTATTAACTGACTCGTTGGTCGTGTTGGTTGCAAGCGCGACTACCTATCCAGAAGTCCTGGGTTCAAACCCAGTTTAGGTGCTATTGGATTTGTGACCGGTGTATGGCATTAACCTCACTACCTATTTTAACTTATTAACTGGTGAAACGTGGGAGTGTGCTACACTCCTTTGCCTGCCTCTTTGGGAATTACAGGCGTCATGTAACGCCTTTTTTAATTTATCTGTGATCATGAATGAACTAAGTTACTAAATTAAACGTAGAACAACTATATCAAGTCAGACAATGGTATATTTCGCACTCGATGCTCTCCGTATATTGAGACATGCGACAATATAATATGTATTGCTAAAATGTTTATCTATTTAATAAGTTATTTCGGTTACAGACGGAAATGCAGTACCCGCATGGGCAATTAGTTTAATGTCAGGAATAGGAATGCTGCTTATTGGTGGAGTACTTTACGTAGTAATGAGAAAAATCGTCCTGTCGTCGGAAACTGGTTCCTTGAATACGTATCAGCCCGCCATGCAAAACGAAGATGTGTAAAAAACACTAAGTATAATAATATTTTGTTAGATTTATTTCGTATTTAATGTAATTACTGTTTTGATAAGCTATTCCAATAACGGTTACAGTGCAATTTGAGTTTCTATGAATTGTAAATTGTTAATTGCATTTATACATAGAACTGAATAACAGATGTTTTTATTCTTTAAATATAGTGCAAAGCCTTTGTGTATATTGTTATTACCAAGTAAAATACATGCTGTAGAACATAACGAATATACAAATAAAAAACTAATTGTGTTTAATAAAGGATGAATTTATTAGAAGTTTTATTATTTATTTCACTTTTATTACATTATATTTAGAACAACTTTTTTTTTATTATATCGAACATATCAAACAGAATGTATTGTTGAAAAAGACAAACACATGGAAATTATTAAACTGATTAAAACTCTCTGCGGTGATACTTGTCAGGATCAAAGTAGGAAGTAACAACAACTCTGTTACTAAACTTACGCCCTGTAAGGGTCTGTTGCGCTTTCTGACAGTCTGCGATGCTATTGAACTCCACAAATACCTAGAAAACAAATTATAACATAAATATAAAAACATAAACATAAAGTTGAAACATGGGAGTGAACTACAACACTCTCCCTACTACATACTTCTTCGGAAACTAAAGGCATGCAAAATGTTGCAAAATGTATGGACCTTTGGCCAGGTATTTGCACACCATATAAAGAAAATGCAAATATAGTATAGAGCTGTTTTTACTAAGCATTTTATTGAAATCGACTGGGTTTATTGGTACAAAATAAGAATTTTAAGTTAGAATGGTAACACAATACAGTAGAGTAATAATAGCCGTAATATGACATTTTGATAATTGAAAAGAATAAAGTGTGACAGTTGACAGTGATCATCTGATCCATCATCCAATGCAATTAATACACCAAAATATCTACTTCCAACAGCGAGAACGACAGACGGAAAATAGACGATCCGATCTAGCTAGAATAAACAATATGACAGCTGATAGATAATGATGACTTGAGTTTTATCCATAGACTGTCTAAATCAGTTGTTCCGCCATGTTGAAAGATGCTGAAAATAGTTGATTTAAATTGGTTTTGTATCGAAAAAGTACATGTTTAAATTGATTTTAAGTATTTTTTCGGATTATTGAGTTTTTTGTCGAATTTTTGAAATGGTATACAAATACCTGGCCAAGATCGAAACATCTCCTTTAAGTATTATATAATACTGTTACTTTTGTCACAAAGCTTGTTAGTAATAATTGCAAGTAATCAACAAATTTTAGTAACAATTGCCTACACTTTAAAATTACTTAAATAATATTTGTCATAACTAATATTTTTTTCAAAATTATTTTTAAAATTTAACATATTTAATGAAAAAAACTCCTATACCTTTCCACAACCAGGTACTTCGACTCCTTCAATTGGTCTTGGTATTTCTATACTGCGTACACATCCATACTTATTACATTCCTCCCTGAAAGTAAGGTTCTCTATAAGTATAACAAATAGGATAATTTTCAGGGGA
>DWEJ01000835.1:0-14766 GCA_018245835.1 Mysoria sejanus stolli
GAGGAATGTAAAACCCTCCCACGTTTCAACAGTTACGTTTACGTCCCACGATGGAATAGGCGGTGAGCCTATTGCCATACACCGGGCACATATCCAAATTTATTACATGGCTTTTAATTTTAAATTGAAATGTTTATACACAGATAACTTAAGCAATAAGTTAGGGTCCGGACAATTCATTTGT
The DNA here is from genome assembly GCA_018245835.1 of Mysoria sejanus stolli. Classification (NCBI taxonomy): domain Eukaryota; kingdom Metazoa; phylum Arthropoda; class Insecta; order Lepidoptera; family Hesperiidae; genus Mysarbia; species Mysarbia sejanus. Next base: position 185 of record DWEJ01000835.1, read on the forward strand.
TTCAAGTAACTTACTCAAACTCAGTAAAACAGTGAAGCAAATACTTAATGAAAGAATGGAGGGTAATTATAGAGAAGAAAGAGAACCAAACAAACAAACAAACAAACAAACAAAACACTCTTTATTGTGTAACAGTTTCAGACGTGAAAAAATTAAAGCGTAACACTAAAGAAATGGGATGAAATGCGGCAGGTGGTATTATTGTTTAAGCAACGATTTTTTTCAGACTACATATTCGATTATGTACGTGTAATACCGGAGTGGTGGGTGAGGACTGTATGCATAAAATAGAATAAAAATACAAACATAAACAACATTAACATGTAAAAAAGTACAGATAAAACATGTAACTTTTAGATGAGTTGACAGACGAAATCGTTAATTAAAAAAGAAATCACCAAAACATCCTGACACAAAACAATATTGACGAAGAAAATTATTGTCAGGCAATGAAAATGAACAATTATTACTTGAGCTGTCACTTTGACATTAGTGACAGTTGTTAACAACAGAATGCATGATGAAGTTAATTTCAACCACAAGTTAATTCACACATCAACTGGGTAACATCAGAATTCCCCAAATAACAAAGATACGGCGGCGGGCATCTCAATCGTCAATAGCCATAAACCTTCGGGCATTTCCTGTGTGCACGTGACTCTTGCAGCCATAGACCATGTAACAAATAGACACGAAGTAAAAATTGAATATTCAGAAACAGTAATATTTAATTATTATTAGCTGCCTCTCGACTCAAGTGATTGCAAGCGTTGCGACAACGACTGCTGATGCAGAGATTCCGGATTCGACTATCGGTTATGGTACTATATGGTTTTTCTAACTTAAAATTTCTATTTCTATAACGGAGTGTAGATTTGTGCTCGGTATATTGCCTTAGGCTTACCCCCTGTATGCCGGGACATAGAACATACAGGTGGATCGTGGTAGTGCTTTACACTTCTCAGCTGTTCCTTCAGGAAATAAAAGTGTGAACGTAAGAAAAAACATTAGCTGTTCGCGAAAAACCTTCAACAATTCGCGTACATTACGACAAGCTTCAAACCACTGTAACTGTATTAAACGGTTTGATTAAAAATGCATTCTAAGATACTTATATAACCTATTTTACCGTTCAGGCTATCCCCAAACCAAGTACCAAAACGTTCTTTGATAATCGAACGAACAGTTGATAAAACTAACACAATGATAATGACGTATATGTCTGATAGACATTAATTCTATGGTGAATAAACATGGCTTTAGCCCTTCCCATTGGACGCTAGCACCGCGGGTACGGAGGCAACGTGTTTAAACAACCATTGCTTACAATAATGAAGCGCCAGGCAGAATTAATGATCTGTATGTACTGTCTGTGTCTAAGACCCATCCAAGACTATACCCGCCCACGCACCACATATTTGTATCGCCAAAAAAAAGTGAGTAGTTATATCCGGTTGAAAGAGAGTCGGCAGAGTGACTAATGTATGAGACGGTATTGTGTCGGACTGGTTGTTACATGGCGAACAATGAATGGGTAGACTGCTTGTGAACCTATTTTTTTTACTATACATATCCTTAAAGAGATCTGTCAAAAAGCAGAACGCTATAAGGATCAAGGATGATGATTGCTTTAAAAATTGGAAAATGTACCGAATTGTGTATTGGATTTTTCTAATTTAGAGTTTTTAGTAATGGCTTAATAGACTCACCACTTATTCTATACTGGGACGTAAACGTAACTGGTGAAACATGGGAGTGTACTACTTCTATCTGCCTACCTCTTCGGGGATAGCAGGCGTGACGTCAAGTGTCACGTTGCGTACTAATTTTGCGTGAAGTTAGTCCTCAGTTTCTGGTACTCTAACGCTGGAACTAGCGCCATGACTGGTGTCAGTCGAGAAATTTAGTCGGCTCGCGGCCCGTGTAATCGACTTCCTGGCGTGGAGTGGCGTGGGTAACGCGATATCGTCAAAGGTTATCGCATCATCACCGATAATTCAGCTGACGCGATAAACCAACCGCCGTTAGCGCTGCGCGATGCTACACGCTTGCGACTACTGTGTCTGAGCAGTGAAAAATTTGTTCATCAAAACTAGTAGTAATAACTAGTATCTTGGGACATTACTATTGGACAAAACCGTTATTGGCTTTGCCTAATCTGAACTTGCCGGTAGCGCTGCTACCGCGCGTAGTGTAAAACTGTGGATCTGCGATTGGCGTGTGGCAATCTCCTGTATCATACTCGTAAATGGTGAATCGTAGGACTATGTTATAATGCTCTGTTAACTTCTTAGATGAAATACAGAGAGATGTTAGGCCCTGAGACAATTTACGCGCGAACATCTTATGCACAACCTATTTATATCGTGTGCTTTGGTTACTAGACAGCATATAAACTACATATGTATTCTCATTTCTCAATACTAAGACAAAAAAAACAATTAGCCATGCTCATAACGCAATTTGAGAGTCCTCACAGCTAGGACCTGACAAAATTCTTTCGTCCATAATAATTTAATGTGTGACCTGATGTGGGTTAAGGGAAACTAATTAATTACAGATATTTAATTTTCTCCATTCCTATTATTATTTTCTTACTTTATCCCGTCGTAACCCTTTAGGTTATCACATTCCATTGTTAGATTCACGGACTTCAACCGAGCGAGTGCCTTGGACGTTTTGAGTAAAAATAATAATACATTTCGACCATTACAACTGTTTAAATAGTGATAATTTTTGTTGCTGCTGATATTTTGTTGAGGTCCCTGTGTGATTATTATTATCAAAATTGTCTGCAATTAGTCATCTATGTCAGCGGTATTTATAGCGCGGATCAGCTGTGGAATTACTGATCAGCATGCCTCGCTTGTCGCGGTCCGATCGGAATGGTCGATGTGATCGAGTCCGTCCGGAATACGTAATACGGCCGCGTGTTTAGCGGCTCTCGCGCTCACAGTTGATTCGTTGGTGGATGCTAAGGGAAAAACAGAATGAAGGAAAGATCTAGGAGAATGAAAATAATGTTAACGAACATGCATTTTCGCTAACCCTAGATGATTTGTTATAATAAAGAGTTATAATTGTCACATAAGACTTAAATAATAATTAATGACCTTCAAAATGACGTTTTACTTTATCACGGGGTACAAATCGGTACAATGCGTACAATTAATGAACGTCAAATGGTATTGATACAAATTATTGCTTTTATCGACTTTATATACGTTATAGTTGATGTTATGGTGGTATGATGGTATTAGACTGTCCTGTAAGACGAGCGGTTGCGACTATCGACGGAGAGGATTTCCGGGTTATGTTTCCGGGTTATGTTATGTTTTCCGGGCCCAGTTATGTTTTTCTAACTTGAAAAGTTCTAGCTCACAGTTTGGATTTGTGCTAGACCTATAACGGGCTCTCTCTTAACATAAGACAAATGTAAATGTGACATGTGGTAGTGTACTCTTATGCCTGCGCCACCTGGGAGAAAGGCGGGATGTTACGTAAATACCACTAATTATATCTGCAACTCGTTAGCTCCCTTCTGGCGCATGTCTTCCGCACTGCTGGTGACCTGGAACGTAAGCCACGCAAATATTAACACAAAACATTTATAAATTAATTTTACGCACGTAACCGATATAAATGAAGAGATTTTATCAACGAACCGTTCAGTTATACGAGTTCTAGTGAACGCTGTTATAAATATGACGTAACCAATTTGGCTGCGCTTTTATATAAGACAATTATAACTTATGAACAGAGCGCGCGAGAAGAAGCGCAGCAGGTCTGTAAGGATACAGATATTTGGCACTCGGTGGTCTGCATAACTCGTAAGGGACCTGGCGTGAAGATATGTATTTAATTATAACACGGGACAAATCACACGTCCTCATTTATTCTCATATTAGGTTTACTCAACGCTGTTGTAACTAGACAGAAAATAAATATTAATATGTATCTGTCTACAGATAAAGTCGTTAAGGCTTTAACAGCCTTACGATTCCAATATCAGCACGTTCCCAAATGTTTGGTTACATCACCAAAATGAACTGTCCTTGAATAACAAAACAGAAGAACGCTGACTGCATAAGCAGTCGTTACCCTGGTCCTGGCGTACATAAACCCTGAACCCTCAGCTCTAACAGCTTTACACAATTAGGCGGCCTCCGTACCTGTTCAATGTTATCTGAACTGACACAAAAAATCATCTTAGAAATTCCATTTGGTGGTCAATTCGTCCTGTCATATGTTTCGGTTTGCGAGGCTTGTAGCGTGAATTCAAACTTCGATGAAACGAAATACGGTCGCTTTCAGCTTGTTCTGCTAAATCGACCATATGATTTCAACTTTCATTCTCTTAGTGTGTGTAATGTATCTGCCGTTTGACACCGGTGACTTAAAATGGACTTTATTACAGAAATTATAAAGTTTATTTTCAATTGTTTTTATGTACAAGAGTACTTGGAAACAGGATTGGCTTCCCATATGATTTTTGTATGACATTCCATTTCAGGATTCAGTATATTCTTTGAAATCTTATTGCATTGAGTTAAGGTTGCTTTTGGTTTGAGGGAAATGATCCAGTTAGGTAAGGCCGGGCGGACAGCCCGCGCTTGCATTCTGAGTAGCCAGCTTATAATTTCAAGAAATTACCAAAGTATCAGTATTATTCTATTTCATTTATTGATCATATCATTATCGTACACGTAATATTCAAAGTGTTAATTATAAGATTTTTTTCGACCCTAGTTTTTACGATTCTATTAGTATTTTTTCCATTATGACTTGACGAAACTTTTGACTAATAATAATTATTATTTCTGTCATCTTAATGACATGTAATTTAAAGTGAACTTATGTTCCACTGTTGGAACATAAGTCTCCTCTCATAATGAGAGGGTTAAGGCCATAGTCTACTACGCTGCCAAATGTAGGTTGGCACACTTCACACACCTTCAAAAACATTTTTTTAACTCTAAGTTATGAAGGTTTCCTTTTTTCCTTTACAGTTATAGTAAGTGATATTTGAACTTAAAACGAACATTTTGAAAAGAGGTACTCGCTAGAATTTTAACCCGGCCTCCGAAGTGAGAGGTCGAATTTCAAAACACTAGGTTATCACTAATCTGCAGGACAAGTAGGACATGCAAATGTGATTTATAACTCCTTATCGTGGCTCTTTACTATGAAATAATATTAACCTACAACTATCAAAGACATTCCTCATTTCCAAATGCTTTGATTAATTTATCTCGGAAACTAATAAATCGTCAGTTGCTCCTTTAGTTGATTAATACTCACGCTTAATAATAGTAGTTTATGGTAATAGTTTAAAACAACTTTCCTTCCTTGTATATCTGATGCTACCTATCTCGAAAACAATGTCGGATTGTCTCAAACGATCAGCATACTGAGAAGTAAACAGAAAACCATAATTAAATACACCATAATCTTATTGAATAATCTTCATAGTTGTTTGGTTCCAAAAGCGTGACTTGTGCGCTTTGCTCTCACCTACATAAGAGTTATTATTGCTTGAACATAATCTTTGTCTAAACGCAACGTAGACGCATGTGTGGCAAAACAAAGGTGTTGAAAAAACGCTTTAGTATAACAATCTAAAACTCTTGGTAACAGGATTAGGCTCAAAATGAACGTTTATGACGTATACCTATACTAGTGCGATTTACAAAATGCTAATAAGGGTATAATGATATCATTATCATCTGTCTGCATCAGTCCAATACCGGAAATAAAGTTCTTCTATCGATCACTATTTATTTTGTCTTTACCTTTAGTACTTACACCCAACTAGAATTATATTTATGATGAAGTAAGTTTACGTAGATTACAGATGGAATTTAGCCAACGAGCACTTGGGTTACATTATGTGGAATAATAATGATATAAATAGTTAGTTAAAGTCTCTTTAAAGGTTTTTTTTGTTCCACGAAAGTCGTCGGCCTAATTCAGAACAAGACTTGTTATATTATTTTTCCCTGCATGCTGGTTCATTTTAAATAAAAATTATCTTCACTTCGTTTTTTTTAAATCGGCCAATACAGTTTTCCGTGTTAAACATATCCTACAGATACACATACTTTTAAATTATATATAATGTGGAATTTCGAAGTAGAATATTGTAATACTTAGATTTTTTGGAGGGCGTATTTCATTTAGACATTTATGTGTCTAAATGATTTATGCTAATGGTCTGTAAATGTAAATATTATAACAAGTGTAACAGAGTTTCTAGTCTCACGTGTTGCATTATATAGATACACAAAACTAACATGTTCTTCATGTTTTTATAATCCTAGCCGTAGTTGAATCTTTTTCTTCTTAGCGTGTCGATGTCGTGTTGTAGTTGAATGACAGGACGTTATAGCCTATGTACCGCATAGCAAAGAAAAAATTTAAATTGCTTAGATATAATAGCTTGTTGGAATATACAAATAATACTAAAATAATAAACATTCATTTTTAATCACAAAATTAATTATAACCTACAAAATCATTCGAAATTCATATTATATACCATGAGTTACTTTTATTTTAGATAAAAATGTTATCCTATAAAAAAAGTTTTACTGTAATATGAAACACAAATTTACAAACGAACTTGTGATTAATTAACGTTTTACTATTCTCTAAACTATTTCAATAATATGTATATTTAACATAAAATTTTACTAATTTAGTAGAATATTTCATACGCTTGCAACCCTAATGTGCACCCTGCCTTTCAACTGACGGGGGACACAGGATATCGGGGAAACTATCATTCTCAAACTCAGTCGCTGTCTTGCTTCCGAGTAGGGAAGTTGGGTAAAAGCGGGCACGAAATTTATAAATAAATAAAATTTTTACTCAGTTGTGTGAGACTGATAATAAAATGGACTTGTTTTAGTAATTGTGTAAAAAATTTAGGAAATTCAGTGTTTTGAGTCAATATGTGGTCTGAAAGCGGCAAAGATTGTGAATCCAACTGCCAGTGCTCCGGGTGAGTTTATTTTTTTATTTTTCTGGGAACAGACTAAGTATATTCTTATACAAGTGTTTATAAAAATAATTGATAATGAACTTTATTTTACTAGTTACCAATAAGATCGCAAAGGACTCCAAATTAAATTACTTGTTTAGTCATAATCAAATTACAACAAATATATAGTATATTAATTGATTCATGATTGTTAATATTAATTATACATGATGACTTAACAAGATTTAAAATAACTTTTGAATGTGAATATATAATGTATATACGTTACTGTTTGAAGTCTAAAAAATTTACAAATCCTGTTGAATATCTCATGAAATATTCACAACAATCATCAAATACTTTTATTGAACGGACATGATTCTTTTCCTATGAAAAATTTAAAAAGTCACCGTTGATACGTGACGTCACACTTTTTTTTCTCTTATACCAGAACTACTTCTCATGATGGGCCATCCATGGCCATCCAGGGAAGCCTATGTCAAACTGTGAACTAATGACGACAAAAAAGCATTTCGTCTTGTGACACAAATCATAGACGCATTTGACAATTTGTATGAACCTACTTTTCACCGTTTAAGTTTACGTCCCACTATGGAATAGGTGGTGAGCCTATTGCCATGCATCGGGCATATATACAGACTCCGAACCACTACTAGAATTTTAATTGTACTTTTTCTAGAAATTTTTCTAAAAATTTTCTAGAAACTTTCTAAATTAGAAAAATTCTTTTGTAGTGTTCGACCCGGGAATCGAACCCAGGACCTCCCGGTCGGCAATCGAACTTGCAACCAACACGACCAACGAGGTAGTCGTCATAACTTATAATAACTTTTATTTATAAAAAACCTTAAATTAGACGAAATTTTTATTTATTAATCGAGATCAAAACTATCATTAAACCTATTTTTCAATTGGACCAAACAATACATATCTACAAAATTTCATTGAAATCGATTCAGTAGTTTCGGAGTTCATCCCGGACCAACATCGTGACACTGGAATTATACATAATAGATATAGGTTATAATTTGAATGTAAATTATACAGGAAAAAAATCATGACAAAAACTTTAATCATTTAAAAATACAATCTAATTAGTTTATTACAACAAATACGTAGAGTTGAGTTGCGGAAATAATGTTTTTATTTCTTGTAGTTTGACGAGTTTAAGACTTAAAGTAGGTCTCCAACTACATTTTCGTTGTAACTGCGCGACTGCATCAATCCTTAATCACATTATTTAAGCGCGACAAACACCCGACGGTTTCGAAAACACAGCAGCGACTTTAATGCGTGCTAAGTGTATAGGACCTGCGAACAACATTGCGATTGCATCGCGTTCGTCGCGCGACTGCTTCGTTGCTGAATCGCTGCGAAGAGTCGCCGCGGGCGCCCATCTCGTACTAGTGCTTTATATGTATTTGTAGCACGATGTTTTTTGATTTGGATAAAGGTCCAGCGTGTGTCCACGTGAATATGGTAATGAAAGTGGAAACGATATGAAAACGCTTGTTGTACACATCCTTGTTCATATTACTACGTGTCCAATTTGTATTTATTATGCATAGTCCCATTATGAAATCGGCTGGTGTGGTCCGTGTCATGCACACAGTTTACGATTAGTGATATCGATTGGTATGTTATGTGAGCAAACTGTAATATTGATGTATTTTAGGACTGTCGTTAAAGCTCTTATGGTAAGATTATAACAACTATATTTTAAACCTGGCACCACTTATCTGCCGTTGCCACGTGGCGCCCTGCTAGATGAACAAGGTCCCAGTTCTGTGATTGCGTATTACAGTAAAATAATGTTCTCCGTTTGTTATATTTCGGGTGCACAGAGAGTTTTGTCAGTTCTTTGTTCCCGGCGGGCGTCACGAACGCGGAAGAGCAAGTGTCCTCCACAAGGCCTCACAACACTAACGTCCCAAGTGTGACAGTCGCGTTATTTGGGGCTCGTTTGACGCACGCCGCACACTGGCGGTGACAGACCGGCGACCTGGTGCCTCACAGTCGGTCCAACCCAGCGGTTTAGTGACTCACTTGCCGACTGATGTCACTCGGCAATCAAAATAGAAATTTAACGCTCGAATTCTGTATACGAACTTCGCAAGCACGTTTCATCGCTCGCTTTTCAATTACGGTTATCAATTTGATGCTCCGTTGATTAACGCTTTCAAAACATCTTTCACCGAAGTTCAAATATATGCTGTAGTCATATTTTTTGAGGTTCAATGGCCACCATTGCAAATTATCTATACTTCTATACTAATAATATAAAGCTAAAGAGTTTGTTTAATGGTTTCAACGTGCTAATCTAATGAAATATTAGTCCCATTTGCAAAATTCTTTCAATTTTAGATAGCTCATTTATCGAGGAAGGCTATAGGCTATATACAATCACGCTAAGATGAATAGGAGAGGAGCAGCAATAAAAAATATTTCGACAACGTCAAAATTTAGAGCTTTCCTTGTGTGCGCTAAGTAAATGGTGAAAGTTACTTAAAAATTATGTACCTATTACAAAATTGTTCCTTTCTAAAAGTTCTAAATCAAAGTCCACAACAGCATATGTCCAGCTTTTAACGTTAACCCACTATAACCATTTTCATGGTTAACAAAAAAGTTCTTAAATAAAACATTATTTGCGAAGGTTTTTTAATGAACATGATATTAATCCTTATCCAAATGAATAACTTATTTATCACAGGCACTTGTTTTTGAACATAATCGTACTTGACAGTATTTCATTTCAACCAATATATAAAGACTAGGACTCCCGCGAGGTCGGTATTTACGCGGGAAATCTTTGTAACACACTGATTTCCACGCGGGGGAAGCCGCGAGCAGATCTAGTTACATAAACGTTATGTTTCTTAGTATATGTAATATTGACGATGTCATTAGCGCCTACAAAGTTTTCAGTCGTAGCCATCTACCACGTGTGGCTAATTATCTTTTAACTACCACTGATTTCATTTGGTGATCAAATTTCGTTAACTGTCGCATGTGCTCCTCTATTATCTATTTAAGCGCTCGGCGGCTAGGCGCCGCTGTCAGCCGGCTGTGTTTATGTTCCGAGTGCAGCCAACGCGTGAGTAACGTGGAGCCTCGTCGCGCCGCCACCACGCCGCCGTCATCGCTTGAAATTATCTCATGACCAACAAACTATATGCTACTACCGTTCTGTCGCACCTACTACTGTTTTCTCTCAGACAGCTCAAGCTTTTAGTACCTACATATCGAATATCGACTCAGATACTTTTATCTTAACCACATTATTCCGGGATTCAACGATTTTACTACTGATAATATTATTATTATCAGTAGTAAAATCGTTGAATCCCGGTTAAATAAATTCATATTATTATGAATATTGTCTTTTATGATATGAAATACTTTAGTGTCATTGCAACATTGCATATAATAAGTTTATATTTGTTGTTTTTCATGTTAACGGTGGGCTTCATAGAACTGAACTGTAGTTTAATCTGAATCTGAAAAGGTAATTTTTATTCTAAAGAAAGTTACCTGCTTAATCAATTGTAACCGGTTATGATGCCCACTGGTCGTAAGTGAGCAGGCGGTGCACTATAGTTTTATTGAAAATCGATTATATACGTACTTTATCAATGAATTCGAACACGCGGTACGTTGGGACATTGCCAATACAAGGCTATAGATGAACAAACTTCAATAGAACTAGTCTCGCTGTCAACGTAATCTACATAATGCAAGTATGTACCTATACCTATGTGTTTTTCATTAGGAATTATCTTATGAACCGGAAATATCTGTTACTTTCGTACGTACATATGTACTTATATAGTCTTAAGTAATATTAATATAACTACATCGTCCCTTGTAACAAAAAGCGAAGCCTAAATTAGTTTTGTCATCAACCTTTAGAGCCTCTGAATCGCTCGCGTACAGCGTGTTCGATAAATGTGTTCATATATGATGTGGAAGTGCGCAAATCATAACTTTACATACACTGTGAACCCACGCGATTTTGTTGAATGTATGATATGAAAATTTCGTCTAGTCGGAAAGGCGTAAATTGATTGCAGTACGGCGCGTAGGCGCCAGCGGCGTGAGTCGCGGGCGCCGATCATCCCCAACTCTGATCTAATACTGTATTTATATCTTACACTTAACACCTATTTATGTCAACGAGACACGCTAGTCGTCATCGCGATACAACAACCGTTTCGATAGTTTCTTCACGACAAAGTTTTTGATACTATAATAAAATTTTAATCAATAAATATGTATCTTCGAAAATATGTATCGAACACATGGGCCCCTTTATAACTTGACAATATCAACTGAATTTTTGGTTTTGTACGCTGACGGAAATCATTGAGGAGTGAGTATAAACCAAAAAGGTTGACTTGAGATTATGTAGATAAAGAATATATTCTCAAGCACTTCATAAAATCTTTATTACTTTGCCCAAGAACCAAGCCAGGTACAAAGATCTTATTGACGTAATCGTAATATATGTACATATCGCAACATATAAAATATTTATGTGCTATTAAATTTTGCGTTTCGTTATCATGTACGTAATATCATGCCAGTATTCTCCTCAATGGGGTTGGCAGAGGAATGTATTACCCACCGTTTTTCACAAGTTATGTCACACGTCTCATGAGAGAGGAGATGAGAACCTATTACATATTCACCGGACACGAATCCATATTTCGGATAATGGGGATTTTAAGTTAAATAAACCAATACTACTTTGGTCGACCTGGAATCGAACGCAGGACTTCCTGCTGCTTCCTGCAGGACTGTCACGCAGCTACTTAGACAGTAGTCTAAGTAGCTGCGTGACAGTCTATGGTTACATAATGAGTATACGTATTATATAAAATAACATTGATTGACAAAAAGTTATTGTATATAGTAAAATTCGTGAAACTGTTTCATCGTAACCAGTTGTCCAATTATTATTAAAAGAAGGATTCATTTTGGCTCGCGAAACCAAATCGTTTTAGTAACTGGATCATTAGCGGGCGCCGCCAGTGTCGAGGCCGCGCGCGGATGTGTCACGTTAATGACGTCTTTTCTAGTCTCTTCCAAGAAATTAAAAACGAAATTCAGTTTAAACGAGACCACTTGAAGACACCGTCCGATTTGTTTGAGTTCAGTACAAACGTAATATACATATGTACCAATAGAGCGCTGCGTGTGCCAATTATTTGTTTGAATTTTACGAGTCGCTACGGTGAATTAAACTCGCTTGTTATTTCCTAGTTTCCGTAAACATTTTCATCACGACAATTTCTTCAGGCGTACTTAGAGAGCACCGTGAGCCAAATGTCTATCTTTATAGTGCTTCATCGACATTATCCACTCTTCGGCTACGCGCGTCGGTTGCGAAGACTTCTGATTGCAAAATCAACTACAATCCGACCTGTTTGGTAATGACATTTGAGTTTTGGTTTCCCTCGGTATACATAATATCATATATATTAGTCATACACGTCAGTATATAATATATTCTATTTTGTTCACATTGTAAGCGTGTTCGTGCAAGTTTTTCTATGCACAACAGGATATTTATTTATAGAAGTGAAGAACAACCAAGCTCGGCTATAAGCGATGGTTGAACGTCCACTATGTTTAGTAGGTACCTAAATGCTTACTTGTTGGTATAATTTTTGCATTCGTTGGAGGGAAGTTTTTAAAATGTAATAAAAATAACGAATTGTTAATTGTTAGTTTTTAAAATTTAATCATATTAAATTCTTGAAAATTTATTTCTGTTTTGTTTTCTGTTTTGTTGTTTTTTATTTACTTCTGCTCGAAATATATTTATAAATAAAACATTGCGGTAAGTCACCATATAGGTATGGTAAGTTATAATATAAATGAGATCAAAAATAAATTAATTTACTGCAAAAATGTGAAATTGAAAACAATAAGAACGTGATACCGGAATGTAAACGCCTTGAACAAACCTATGAGTCTATATGTGACAACTACTAGTGGGTAAATCGACGATATAATTACCAGATAGGGCGCACACGTGCAACCTACGGAGCTTCATGTCGAGATCGGGTCTCCTCGGCGCTCGCGGCGAGCGCGGGGTGCTTCGCTTGATTTTTTTATGTCATTGGCTAGATAGATATTATTGTTTCGTTACGCGATTTAATCTATAGTTTATCAATGTTGTTCTATCTATATTATTTTAAATTCTATATCTGTTCTCATATACAGTGTACTTGTAATATTTGACTGCACTATGGTTCTCGACCGCCGAGTTGAAGGTCGTGGGTTTGATTCGCGCCCAAGGCCAATTAGGGTTACGAGCACGAGTAATTTTCGTTCTTTGAATGCTTACAAAGTTAACTTAGATACTACTATAAGTACTTAGAAATGTAGTCAGTATAATGTTCTCAGGTATTTAGTTGTCTAATTAGCAGAATGTATACTTTGCCAAGTGTGGAATGAGATGCGCGAATCGTCACAAGATATTTTTATTGGTATTTTTTAAAGCAGTGTATCGCGTTTGCCGATACCTTTCATCATCCAGGTGTTACTTATGTATTTTATCGGGAAAATTTTAAATATTTTAATCTTCTCACTTGCGGCAGCGCTACCTGTGCATGCCTGTGCATGGCTGGCACGAGTAGGTAGTAATTGTCGATAGCGATATAAAATATATAAAACAATCATGCCTGCTTCAATATAATCTATAATACGGTTTATATTCCAAAATTGCTCTATTGCATTTGTAACCAGTGAGTACAATTTGACCTATTGAAACGGACAACACAGCATTATCATATGCCTTAGGACAACGTAGTCAGCCACGCTGGTCTGTGCTCTGTTGCAGCAACGCTTGCATTGTTGTGGGGGTGGACAGAACTCACAGATCCGTGTGGATGTGCATTTGAAGTGATTATTTAGGCCACCGATATGCGTATTACGTCTATAAAAAGTTTATATGGAAACATTTTATTTGCGTAGGTACTGCGAATAAAATTGTCTACCAGCAATTTTCTGCGTTTAACCGATGTATCATCTGTAACTATGTCGAACGGGCATGTAATTTATTCTTTGAAATTCTGGAATTTTGTATTTATGTTAATAATAATTATTATTAGTCAATTCATAGCGTAATCAAACCATGCTATATCGGTACGCGCACACAAACATTCTGCGCGAATTGTTTTAATAATAATTCTCAGTGTTGATATCATTCAAACATACATGTGTACGTAATGACGTTAGTGCCTCAATAACTTGTTTTGCGATCCTTTGATCTTATGAACAGCGAACTATGCTTAACCTTCTAGATCGTGATCAAATTAGATTTAATACTGCATCCGATATGACTTTTGTATATTCGAGAGAATTATAGTTTTACTTTATTCGAAACGAAACGAAATGTAACTGCGAAACTCACAATACGTAAATATCTTTTTTTTTCTTTTTTTTTATCTTCACGCCTGTAATGCCCGAAGAGGTAGGCAGAGGAATGCAGTACACTCCCACGTCTCACCGCATACGTTTTTACGTCCCACAATGGAATAGGTGGTGAGCCTATCGCCATCTATCGGGC
>DWEJ01000836.1:0-14766 GCA_018245835.1 Mysoria sejanus stolli
TATAATTCCTCTAAGGGATAGAAAGTGGAAGATTCGTTGATTTCTTTTAAAAAGTTGGGACGGAAGAGAGAAAGTATTACATATATACGAGTAAGTAAGCATCTGGTAAAGTCGGGACGAGATCAGAAGGAAGTCTAAGGATGGATAATGTCTAAGTCATATTGGAATAACATTTGTCGTTAATAAAGGTTAATTATCTATTAAAATTGAATGACCTAGGATGAAACGATTGTCTTACTTACTTCTTACTTATGACGGATTATCCTATCCTAAAACGGAGCGGTGATTATAGTCAGAACAGATACTTGATAATCTTGATAAATAAATAAATAAATAAATAATAAATAAATCTTAATTTTACTTTTTTCACGCTGTAAACTAAATAAGAGAGTTTACACGCCTTACAGAACATCATTTGGAACTCTCGGGTGACAGGATTCGCCACAACCACTTGTCTTTGTCATTACAGCACATAATTTTTAATGACACAAAAACTAGTAATGTCAGAAGATTCGAACTCTAAATCCATAATGATGTGTACTGTAAACTAAATCACGCAGCTGCCACTGTTTATAACGGATTATTTATGTCGAGAACGATGAGCGATACCAAAGCATACCCATCATGCGAGCTGCCATAAAGCTTCGATCTTTACATTGATAGACAGTTCTACGACGCAATTAAGCTTGTATTTCAAGAAATCAGTAAGTCAAACTCAAAGGTATTGCTGGAAGTATAGATTGCTTTGGTTACCAAGCTGATAGAATGCATAGAAGAGAATTTCTGTCGATTGAAGGGAATTCAGAAACCTATTTACGTTCGTGTTCGGTTCACTTCAGGGTTTATGTATAATTTATATATCATAATAATGGTAACTCACACATTACTAATCCCACCCAATGATGCCGGTGCCCAGAATGTTAAGACAAAACACATAAACTATGCAAGGAGCTTTGAATAGAACAATTAACCAAACTCATAATTTATAGGACATTACCAAAAGAAAAACAAAACAGAAAACATTCTGCTCGATATTATTATTTGCCGTATAACAGTACGCAGTAAGGAAGTAATATTTGGGTCCACTTACCAGCCCATCAGGAATGCTGTTAAGGTGTATGCTAAGATTCTCTCAGGGACACTTGGCGAGGAGTTAGAGCTTCTGCTCGCGAGTTGCGCCCACAACAACCAGCAGATGCCCACCCCACCAGCAGCGCCTCCAACCACCATGTACACTGGGATGCGTGGCTCGGCCGGACAGTCACGGATGTACTGCACACCTAGATAACATTAAATAAATCGATTCGACCATTGCCAAATAACATTTCCTTATTTGTCTTCAAACCAAGATAACATTTATAAAATTGAGCTGTTATTTATCACTTTGTGTCCGAATTATTGAGTAACTATTACAAAATTAAGTTTAAACTTGTAGACATAAACTCAATTAACACCAAAATAACTAATGCTATAAAATATCCGCGAAAATTGCTTGTAAAAGGAATTTGGATATTTCTGTATACTTCAAAGGATCTAATCGTTCGAATTTTGGGCAAAACTTTTATGTTCCACGCTTTATAATTTGATGAGATCAAGAAACAAATGAACGCGCCGTTTGTTCTCGAACACCTATTAAACTGAAAGTAAATTTGGACCTTTCAATTTGTTGCCGTTAGAAAAGGGTGACATTCCCAGTTGCCCCTTAATGTTGCGTCTGTTGCCCCTTAATGTTGCCTTTAACCGATCCTGGAGTAACGAGCATCATCTGTGTAGAGCGTAAATTAAATCATGTCGTCTACCGCTGTTGACACTTGATGTAGCCGACGTTGATTAAATAGTGAATAAACTAGTTGCAGAACTCACAAAACAAGTTTATTATTGCATACAATATTATGTTACACAGAATCAGTAGACAGAAATATATGTAAGTATAATAGAATAATTAGTAAAAGAAAAACAAAAAGTTTAATGCGTAAAACGATATATGAAACTAACAATGCAATAGGAAAAGTATATGTAAATAATATATGTACTCAATACTCTATATAATAAATAAGTCATAAGTATCCGAAACCGGCGCGCATGTTTGAAAAGGGTGGTGAATATAGAAGTGTGACAGGTTTGTAAGGATATATTTGGCACTGGGTGTCCTCTGCCGCCCCGTGAGAAGCATGGCGTGAACATATGTGTGTATAAAACATGAATACGCAAAGATTGAAGAGGTTATTGATTAGTTTTTATTCAAAATTCGATTCAAATCCAGAAGAAATTTTAATGAGCTAAATAAATAAATGCAACAATTTCTTCTACTCTTTGAAAGTACATGTTAAAATATTTTATACTGACCCTAGCAGAATGTTTGATGAATTGTATTTCGTAAGAAACGACCTGTCGTTGAACTAAAACGGCATAAAAAGGAATTTTGGCGAGAACGTTCGAATTATTCACGTTGACGTTTCATTTCCCAGGCTAATGGAATTCAACGAAAATAAATTTAAAAAACTTTCTTCCTCTTATAATAGTAACGTTTTTTAGATGAGATAAAGTATAAGAATGTATAACACCATGTTCAGTTGTAAAGAAATGTAAATAATTTAACATTAGACCGATAAACGGAACAGAAGTTGTCAAGAGTACAATAGAATGGAAGATCACGTACATTTTCAACTGAGTACTTGGGTATATTCTGAATAGTTGCAAATATTGTGTAAGACACACTCATTTGCATACTATGAGGCATGTGTGCCATGCAACAGTTTCATTTAAAATTATCTCGAAAACCAAATTATCCGGAAATGAATTTTCCTTTTATTATTACAGGAAACTTCTGGATACGATGTGGAAGTAGACAGAAATGGACACAGGTTTAAAAGTGTATAACAAATGCTAAGATTATAGTCATCAATTAATTACAAACTAAATGATAGGTACGTGGCTATTTTTTACGTAGACTACGTAGTCTACGTTAGACTGGACAAAATTCCTCCGCGATGTACGATACTCATAACTATGCACTTTAGGATACTTGGGGTAATTTGGGGGTAACTTGAAAGCGATTAACTTCCAGGGAGTATTTCTTTTATGTGAAACGTCTCTGAAATAAATATAATTCTCAAAACATTACTCGGAATGTCAACAATGTTCTAAAATGAGATCACGAGTAATTTGGAAGGTAACGTCGGAATTTTTTACATGATGACATTTTCCGTCCAAGGTAACGAAAGCCGACGAATTAACCCGCTTCTCACAATTCGTCCGCTCTTTCGTATAATTTTATTTGTAATGGAAAACTGGGCTTTATGTTGTACAACAATGACAAATTCGATTCTCGGTTCATTCCATTTCAAATTTCACTGAAACTAACAGGTATTTTGATGTTTAATGTCGACAAACGCTAATGGTCTGTTAACACTTGTCATTTCAAGATAAATGTAATGATTGTTTACATTTGTAACAAAATAAATACTGTTGTCTTGGTTTTTGCGTAAGAGGTCTTTAATTTTGTTTAGTTTTTTAATAAAGAAACGACAATAATTTTTGTTCTAACACCGTCAATGACTTTTCCTATATTTTTTCAAGGTTTCCGTAGTTCGTAAATCTAACAATGAGGTCGATTACAGTTAGTATTTTTAGAAAACTAATAATTTGGAAGATAATTTGGAAGGCACGTAATCTGTACTGCATTGTACGAGTATAATGATATTGCTACTGTGTTCTCAAAGCAGTTCCTAATACGGTCCATATTAGACTTATTAGGTATCAGTCACGTAGGAGCCATCTCGAGCGGCGACTATGTCTAGGAATTATAGGAGCTATTAGGAACTTACACTGCCCGGCGCACCCTGCACATTGCGACTAATACTTTCACCACGATGGCTGATCACGATCAGCTATCGACTCGAAGAAGAAGAAGAAGTTCACGTGGGATATAAACCAAACAAATTATTAGACAAAACGTCTCATGTGGGTACCCTTTAATAATAAATATTTCTGCTCGCTCGTTCTACTTACCCACGATAAGCATTATCACCGGCAACGTAGACAAGCACGCCAGGAACACCGTCATTACAACTGCAATTAGAAATATGTATGAGAATTGTTTAGAAAGCTTCTTATCTATCTATATCTATATAAATATATACAACTCAAAGGTGACTGACTGACTGACATAGTGATCTATCAACGCACAGTACGAACCACTGGATGGATCGGGCTGAAATTTGGCATGTAGGTACATGGTATGACGTAGGTATGTGCTAAGGAAGTATTTTGACCAATTCTATTCCCAAGGGGATAAAATAGGAGATGAAAGTTTGTATGAAACTTTGTCAATTTTAAACCGATCGGCCTGAGACTGCATGCATAAAGCTACTATGACGTAGGCATCCCCTAAGAAAGGATTTTGATAAATTCCACCCCTAGAAGGATAAAATAGGGGATGAAAGATTGTATAAATCTTCTTAGATTTTTGAATGATTGAACTGAAATTACACGAAAGTTTGTAAGTATGGATGGATGTTTGTTACTCTTTTACGTAAAAACGCGAAAGTTTGTATGTATGGATGGATGTTTGTTACTGTTTTAAGTAAAAACTGGTTTCCACGCGGGCGAAGCCGCAGGCACAGCTAGTTGTTTTATATAACTTCAATTGGGGCAAAACGCTTTTATAGCCTAACAATTCAAACTAGTTATGTTTTAATTTCAAGCAGTAAATATTTTAATAACAGGACTTGACGTTGGTCGTGTTACGACACTGGTTGGACAGTGCGACTGTCGATCGAAAGGGCCTGGGTTCAACTCCTGGGTCAAGCGCTACTGGATTTTTCTAAGTTAGTTTTTCTGGTAGTGGCTCGGATCCTGGATATGTGCCCGCTGTATAGTAGGTACCTACTAGGCTCACCACTTACTCCATAGTGGGATGTAAACGTAATTGGTGAAACGTGGGAGTGTACTACATTCGTGCCTATCCCTTCGGGGATTATAGACGTGATGTTACGTTCATAACATGAAATTGGTACATTATCAGTCACTTTGGGCTAGAGCTCTTTTATTAATAAAGCTGTAGTCCTGAGTATTTATTTTTATACTATTAAATGATAAGGTGGCCCTATCTATAAAAACAAACTCGTTTTTGACAAAACTTTATTTTCGTACTTAGATTTGGTATCAAAAATATCTCGAATTCTTTTTACTTTTCCATCCCTACTTTCTATTTTTTTATCGAAATATTAGTATTTATGTTAGAATAGTATCAAAATAATATAATCGTCGTTCCTTTTTCAAATATTTAAACATACTTTTAAGCCAACTTAAGTTACCCGCTTAAGTTAACTCGCTTAAGTTAACCCGATTAAGCTACCGTGCTTGAGTTAGCCCACATAAGCTAGTCCGCTTAAACGATACCGCTAGTTGGTGAGTTTTTTTCCAACCCTTTCATCATTCCACTGTTGGAACATGGTTCTCCTGTCAGAATGCGATGGTTAAGGTCATAAGGTCTGCCAAGCTGGCTAAGTGCGAGTTGGCAGATTTCACAAGCCTTAAAGAGCAAATTCTTTTCCCCACAATGTTTTTGTTCACTGTTGTAGCAAGTGATATTTAAACTTACAACGAACATTTTTATAAAAAGGTCGGTTTAAACCCAGTCTTCCCGTGTCCTGCTAAATTATGCCGCTTAAGTCAGTCCGCTTAAGTTTGCCCGCTTAAGTTGCTCCGCTTAAACTAAGCCGCTTAACTTAGCCCGCTTAAACTAGCCCACGGTAAGTGGGCTAACTTAAGCTGGCTAATTTTAGCGGGCTAAGTTAA
Organism: Mysoria sejanus stolli; assembly: GCA_018245835.1. Classification (NCBI taxonomy): domain Eukaryota; kingdom Metazoa; phylum Arthropoda; class Insecta; order Lepidoptera; family Hesperiidae; genus Mysarbia; species Mysarbia sejanus. The sequence goes on from DWEJ01000836.1 coordinate 5,803, forward strand.
GCGGCCTAGTTTAAGCGGAGCAACTTAAGTGGGCAAACTTAAGCGGGCTAACTTAAGACGCTAACTTAAGCGGCCTAACTTAAGCGGAATAAATTAAGCCACTTAAGTTAAGCTGCTTAACTTAGCCCACATAAGTTAGCCCTTATAAGTTACGCCGCTTAAGTTAGCCCACATAATTTAGCCCTTATAAGTTAGCCCGCTAAAGCTGGCCTGCTCAAGCTAGCCCGCTCAAGCTGACCCGTTCAAGCTGACCCGCTTAAGCTGACCCGCTCAAGCTGACCCGCTCAAGCTGGCCCGCTCAAGCTGGCCCGCTCAAGCTGACCCGCTCAAGCTGATCCGCTTAAGCCTGCCCATATAAGTTAGCCCACATAAGTTAGCCCACTTAAGTTAGTCCGCTTAAATTAGTCATCTAAAATTAGCACATTAGTCTGCGTAAGTTATCCCACTTAAATAACCCCGCTTAAGTTCACTACCGTAAAGCGGGACTTACCGTGCTTGCTTCTTACATTACTGTGCTACAGTTATACTCGTACATATTTAAGTTATAATACTAAACTTAAGTTGCTGTACCAATCGATACTTTAATTTTTATTTTAAACCAAAATATTCACTAGAAATAATTTCTATGAAAAAACAGAATTTGCCGAGTAAAGTAATATTTCTATATAAAGCTAATAGAAAAGAATGATTTAGTGATTCGATATCGTTCCACTGTTGGAACATGGGTCTCCTTTCAGAATGAGAGGGTTAGAGAAGAGTGATTTAGTGATTCAGGCGTTTCAAATTTGTGTGTAACCTATGATAAACGTAAACGTGACTTCACGCCTGTAATCCCCAAAGAGATAGGCAGAGGAATGTAGAACACTCCCACGTTTGACCGGACCTATAATATGCCATAATAATACATACTAGTGCGGTTCATAATCTTAGCAGCTCGGCATACGAAGTCGACAGTGCCAGATGCCTCCATATTGGCATCCTTCAGCTGGTAGGCCACGGAGCCATACGTGGTGAGGCCCACGCCAAGACCCATGCCGCTCCTTTCGTTGTACTTAGCTTGCTCACCGCAGAGCCTTCTCTGTTCATCGCCGGAAACCTACAAATAAATGTCTTATTAATTGTATACTTAACTCTTTTGTGCTCTAAATTTATTTCCTGTTTGATACGCTTCATGTAATACCAGTTAATTACTGTGACGGCTGACCGGAGATAATGGTTTCGATTTCCACCCAAGATTAATGTTTCTATGATGAACAGATATATTTATTCTGTCTGTATATAATTATCTATTCAGGTATTTTCCACTTTTAACAACTGTAGCACACACTGTCTGATTTGAGATCAAATAGTCTAATAAAAGTTGTTCATAGATATAATGGACAGTACCTATATACCTACGTCAGTCAATGATGTAAACGTAAGCACTTTTCTGGGAAAATATATTCTCAACTACATATAAATTTAAATAATACACTCGTATTCTATAAATTGTGAGTTGCTTCATTTATTTGATGGATAAAAATAGGATTAAGCAAGTTTTATCAATTTTCAACAACTCTCTAAAAGCACTTTCTGAAAGCCTTCATGTACTTCTGAAACTGTACTTTCAAGTGAGATAAGCGAGGCTTGATGTAGTTTTAAAATCTTTAATGCTATAATCCTCTAAAAGCTCGCAAGGCTACCGCTCGCAAACCGGAAAACATCTTGAGAAGCTTCCGTTTCCCTTTCGGTAGCCTTCGTGTGTCGCTGAATCTTTAGCTTGTTTATGTGAATATTGTATGCTTTAAGATGGCTTAAATATGTATAATATTTGAAGCTGTACTCCACATGAATTAATTATTTCTTATCGTCTTATTTCAGGAGTTTACTTTATATTTATTTTACTTTTTACACACAAATATTTGACCTCAATGGAAATTGAATCCTGGACCTTGGTCAGGTGTATAGTTTCACTAACCATTGATATTATAATTTACCATGCATATACATAAGTTACATCTGTAAATGTCAAGTTTATCATTGAGTGAAATTGTTTTTGATAAATATAACGTTATTTAATATTTTAACCTTCATTTGGTTTTGTGTGTCTACACAAAACCAATTCAACCATACTCAATGATATACGTCAATGTCCATGACCATACCACCAATAAGAATTATATAACTACAATACAAAAATATAAAGCACAAATTCTTGTTTGAAAATGGTACTCATTTTCCACGTTTCACGCTACGCTTACTTGACTGACGGAGCTGGAAGCACGCCTGGAGCCGGCGTCGGAATGAGCCCCGGTCCCGCTTTGCCGGCCGCCCACAGACGACCTGTAAGGCGACACGCTCCGACCTCGAACACCTAAAGAGTTCATTGACAGCCTATATATTATATAGCGACCTTAAACATAACAACGTAACCTGAGAATATTCTGTTGAAAACAGAGGCTTGGATTTATATATTTCTAGTACTAAGATAGTATACATCAGATTTATTTATTTTTTTTAGCCAAAATATAAATGAACTCTTGAGTAAACGATGAACGATACCAATATACGACTGCGTCATGATATTTAAAATCTAAATTAAATTTATAATGTTGCACATAATTAACCATTATTTTTATAAAAGTAAAATATAAGTGAAATTTCAATACAAGTAAAAGTTTAAATTTCATTACAGTGCACGTATATGCAGAGACGGAATACTGGTACGAGCATAATTGAATACGTAGAGACTCGACTACACTAAAATTAGTCCCTACAGAGCTATCGTTTCGCTTCAGTTTGAAAAAATTAACTTTATATAAAACTAAATATTCGAGAATTATTGTTCCTGTCTAAAGCTATTTTTGCATTTATTTAAATCAAAACTCTATTACTACGATAAGTTATTTGGATCAACCAACAGTTAGAGTACAACCAACAATTAGAGTAGGTCACGAATTATTAGTCTTAAAAAATTCAAGGTCATCATACAGGTTACATAAAGCAATCATTTACTAGTATGGCTTACGAATTAATAAATTTAAACGTAGCCAGTTTAAGCTGTGCGACTTCTGTTTCTGAGAACTTTACCTGCAATTTGGCTGTCTTCACTCGATCTCCGCTCTCTTGACACTAAAGGTTCTTGGAAAGTAAGGGTAAGACTCCCCCTGGGACTGATTCTCGACGCATCTATATCTCCTGTGACGAGACTACCCCTGGCACTTCTCTCTGAAGGTGCAATACTACCTCTGGGGCTCCGGTTATGGGGTTCTGGAATCAAAGATCCCCGAGGGCTCCTGCTCATTTCCGGACCATCCTTAGGTTTCAACGGGACATCAGGCGCTATACTGCCTCTGGGGCTTGTTCTTGGACTTGGACCTAATTCTTTTTGACTTCGAGCTGGGTCTAGCTGAATACTTGCAACCGAATGCCTAGGACTTCTTCCAACATCAGGGACCAAAGAGTTTCTGTGTTGGTTCCAAGTAGTACCTTCTGGTACCAAACTTCGCCTGGGACTTCTTGCCGCAGCATCTGGTGTAATACTGTTTCTGGGGCTTCGATTAAAGTCTTGAGGATTTAAGCTGAGTCTAGATCCATATGCGAGATCTACGCCTAAATTATTCCTGGAAGGAGTCAATGTGTTCCTTGGTATTGGAGTTTCAGGTGTGATTGAATTTCTAGCGGATCTATGTTCGGGGACAAGAGAGTGCCTTGGGCTTCGGTGATAGGATTCCAAAGCTGCGTCTGGAGCTAAACTAGCTCTAGGACTTCTCTGACGGGGAGGCGGATCAATTTCGTCATCCGTTTCCGTCGTTGCCAAGGAAGCCCTTCGAGAAGGTTGTGCTGATGGTCTCGGGGACCGAGTTTGAGGTGATGTCGCTGCACTTCTAGACGCGCGACGACGTCTCGACGAAGACGTTCGGTGCAACATTTTTACTTTTAATGATCACTAAACGTCCTTTTATTGTTATCAATTTCCAGTGACGACGCAATCTGAAAAAAACATAATATTATTTTGAACTCCATCATGTAACCATGTTAAATATGTCGTGAAAATAGTGGTTTCGAAAAGCTTTTCTCGCGTATAGCAGCCGTCAGGCCATTCCGATGACTAAATATAATTGAATTGAGCATTGGCTTGTGAAATTAATTTGCTCTCGAATATTTCCCGCGACTAAGTAAATAGCTACAATATTACATGAATAAGTGAATAAAGTGAGTTTGCCGAAGTCGGTTCTACAATATCGTTATTAATATGGTCGCTATAGAAATTGGGTGCAAACTTTGAGGTTGTTTAAGAGTCCAATTTAAATTTCTTAATTTAGCTACAAGCCATTCCAACAAATAATCATGTTGCTTGTAGGAACCGTTACTGCCTTAATAAATCCTAATGACTACTTTGTAAGGTTTGTGAATTATTATGTCAGTCAGATTTTGTAGAAACAACGCGAAAATTCCCTTTTTCGCCATCGGAACTTTATTGTTGGTAATTATAATAATGATTACTCAACTATTAATACCACTAACTGCTGAATAAACAGAGGAATGTCTTGTTCAGAGCAGTTGCATAAATATATTTTAATTATTTAATAAATAATTACAAAAGCATTTAATAAATTATTAAATATGTAAATCTAATGTTACGTGTCGCTAGCAGTAATTGCAAGTCTATTAACATCTGAGACAAAAGAGATACCACCCATGTTGACAAAGTTATTATTACGGTTAAATTAAAATATTGGCCGTTTACAGGCGAATAGGGTATTAAACTTAATGCTTTTTACGTGAGCAAAGGTCAAAATCCTTCAATCTTCCAAAACACCTTAAGCGGTCCGAGGTATTATTATTTTAAATTATTCCTTAAGAACGTGATCTGAATTTAAAATGGCCTATAACTTGAGGTAAGCGATACAGCATCAGTTATACATTACCTATTACAAAATATTTCAATATTCAATACTTGTGATTAAAATAATAATATGTATGTATATACGTCAACAATGTAACCATAACTCTAAAATATGATTTTTCGTCCTATTTAGAATTATTGCCTTTTAATTTTATATGCCCATCGTACAAATTCTCTGCTTAACATAAATACATCTTTATAAGAAACCATATTAGCAATAGGCTCACCATCTATTCCACTATGACCCTGAAAATGGGTCTTCGTCCTATGTAAAATTTAACTTCACGCCTGTAATACTCGAAGAGGTAGGCAGAGGAATGCAAAACACTCCCACGTCTCACCGGATACGTTTTTACGTTCCACGAACGTTACGTACGTTACGTAGGTGGTGAGCCTATCGCCATGCATCGGGCACATATCCAGACTCCGTACCACTACTAGAGTTTTAATTAATTTTTCTAGAAATTTCTCTAGAAAATTATCCAGAAAATTTCTAAATCAGAAATATTCTTTTGTTGTTCTGTTGTATTTTCTAGAAAATTTCTAAATTAGAAAAACTCTTTTGTAGTGTTCGACCCGGAAATCGAACCCGGGACCTCCCAATCGGCAGTCGCACTTGCAACCAACACGACCAACGAGGCAGTCGAAATCAAATTAAAATTACAAATTATCCGTCTCACATAAATACATTTGTAACCATATTGGCAATAGGCTCACCACATATTCCATTCCAGTGGGACGTAAACCAAACTGATGAAATTTTGAACAGTTCTACATTCCTCTGCCTACCTCTTGAGGGATTACAGGCAAGATATAACATTGTAACCATATTTTGTCCCTAGAGACAAAAAAGTAAATCTAATAAAATAACTTTCTCTAAGTATACTTAAATATGCATGAACACAAAACTTCGGATAAACAGCCGCGAAATGACAAAACAACATGATACTAAATTAACATGGCGACTACTTGTCTTATTGTCGAAGATTGAATGAAACAATAGACTCAGCATCTATACCACATTGGATGTAAACGTCACTGGTGAAACGTGGGAGTGCACTACATTACTCTGCCTACCTCTTCGGGGATTGCATACGTGATTTTACGTAGAATGAATTAAACAAAAAGTTCAGCCAAGTTTTCTTATATGCCGTGGCGTCAATGCAGTCCGGATTGGGTCATACATATTATGTAGAGATCAACTTTATTAGCTATTCTTACAAAATAATAATGACCGTTAAACGGTAAATAATCCGACGGTATTAATTGAGCTCACCACCTGTTCCATAGTGGGACGTAAACGTAACTGGTGATACGTGGGAGTGTTCTGCATTCCTCTGCCTACCTCCTCGAGGATAACAGGCCTGATGTTACGATTTCAATTTACAAAAGAGTCCACTTTTTTATTCTATATATTTTTTATTCTATATGTTTTGTGGATAGTTACTTGTACTCTAATTGTATTTTAACTCATAATCGTAATTAGTATGAATAAGGTCCCATGTAAATGACACATAGAAATTCTTGAACGTGCAGAGCTTCTTAAATTAAATTTCAATACTCCCATAACGAAAACCAACATATTGATAAATGATAACAATAGACTTGTAATTTATCTACGAAAATGTAAATTAAATCAATAAGAGAATATCCATTTATAGGTTTACTTGTTTGAGAATCAAATCATTCGATAATATTTGTACCTACAGATCTACAAATGTGTTTGAACATAGTAAGGTGAGTAGACGAACATATTCAGTCGCTTATGGTAAGACAGATGTCTAAAGAAAACAAATCCAATTAGGATGGAGTACAACTTAAGACTATATTATCTCATCTCTGCCTAAGTTACGGCTTCTGTGGAGGTTTTTATCATCAAAGTTAGAATATAATCCGGGGACAATGCGAAATCATCAATTTAAGAGATTTATAGTGTTCTAGAATAGTTACGTGTTTACTCGCAGATTTGTTTGTCTACAAAGCTTCTTTAATAATGTGAAATAAAATATCTGTATATATCCTAATACAAGCCTTTTTTAATCCTACACTATCTGTACGAGATTGGACGTTTGGAGTACTCCGGACAGGTAAATTACGAAATATTAAATAGGAAACGTCACGCCTGTAATCTCTGAAGAGGTAGGTAGAGGAATGTAGCACACTCCCACGTTGCACCAGTTAGATTTACGTTTCACGATAGAATAGGGAATGACCCTATACACCATGTACACCGTGGTTAAATCTAAATTCCTAGATACTACCTGAAATTTTAACTATAAACTCTAAGGTAGAAAAATGTAATAACTACCGACCGTGGATTCCAACTCAAGACCTATCGAACAGCAGTCAAGTTTGCAACCACTCGACAAACGAAACAATTAACATGGTAGTTAAATAGGTTTCTCTTTGAATGAAAAATTAACAAGCGTTTGTTAACTATTAAGTTGACCTTATTCGTATCTCTGTGAAATGTTATGTATAAAGTCATGATAAGTACGGTACATAAATATATTCTAACGTACCCAAAAACCTTTTTCCCACAATATTTTTCACATCCAAACCCCATCGGAGTCTGCAAGCGGATATTTCAAACAAGAACAAAACTAAAATACCTATATTTTCAAATAATGTAAGATTTTATCAGATATTCTGTAAAATGTGTTTATGTTTTCTGCAATATGTTCTATGCTGTGATGTAAGCTGCTTTAATACACTATTATATGTTATACGATGCATTCTAGTGTAAGATAGCAACTTCCTTCCGTTCCAAGAAATTCCCTGCACGTCGGCATACATTCGAGGCGGACAAATATTATGCGGAAAATTGTTTCTGTGTTATACAGTATATAATGAAACCAATATATACGTAACTATTTGAACTATATCTTCGGTAGACTTCCGTATACATTACAGAATTCGACCGAAACAGGAAAAAAAATATTGATATCATTGTACTCATTACACTCCTGGGAGCTTTTTTGTGAACATTGTGGACGGATATTTAATTAACGTTTCTTTTTGGGAAAAGCCATTGACTGATTGATTGCATTATTTATGAGTATAATTGAAAGGGTTTTAATATTACTAGAACTTGAATACTTATATAAAAAAATAGAATATATAAAAAATAGAACTAGTACTAGGAACTATAAATCTAAATTCGAAATATCCAAATAGTCCAATCCGGGATTTGAATCTAGTGCCTTCCGATCAGCAGTCACGCTCGCTACCAACAAGACCAACGAGGCAGTCAAAATATAAAAAATATATTTTTCTCAAATACTGTGCTGACTCGTGACTATTATTAGCGGAACGCTTGACTTGACGAGGACCTCACTCGTTGCTGACCCAAAAAACTGAGCTCTTAAACACGACCGGCCTGAGGTCAAGATAATGTCAAATAACGGAAAGATCTGGACGAATTATGTTTTAAATTTTCAATGTCTAACAATGTGTTGCATAGAATGGCTAGACAAATATTACCACAGAAAGTGTGAAATAACAATAATACAATAAATCTACAGACATTATTAACACATGTACATTTAAAATTGACCTTTTCGCCCTTAACTAATATTCATTATAAAATGAGGGGAATTCTAATACTGTAATAATACTCTTGGCAATCTTTTTAAAACGTGTAAAATAAATGTTACACGTCAGTGCAATATTCGACGTTATTTCCATTTACTTTAAACTAATATGTCATTTAACTTTCTTTCTATTATGTTAGTAGCGCTTCCAGTGTTCAGCTGTTTAATTACTTTTAAAAAATTAAATGTTTACTTTATAGTCAATATGAGATTAGATTTGATTTAAATTTTATTAAAATCCCAATTGAATGAACAAAGAAATAGATTATTTCTTTCTTTTTTGTGATTATTTTGACTTTTGACTGCCTTGGTCGTGTTGGTCGTGTTGATTGCAGGTGCGACTGCCGATCGACAGGTCCCGGGTTCGATTCCCGGCTCAAACACTAGAAAAAAAATTCTCGTTTACAAATTTTCTACTAGAAAATCTAAATTAAAATTCTAGTAGTGGTTCGGAGTCTGGATATGTGCCCGATGCATGGCAAT
>DWEJ01000837.1:0-14736 GCA_018245835.1 Mysoria sejanus stolli
GTGAAACGTGGGAATGTTCTGCATTCCTCTGCCTACCTCTTCGGGGATTACAGGCGTGAAGTTACGTTTTTTTTTATCTTTCATTTTTTTTTCATATGTTCTGATGTGAGTAGCAATAGATAAGGTAGAAGTTATCTACAAGTGATCATTGGTGCCTATGGACATCTACAAACCCTGCAAACCCTCGATGCGTTGGTAATTTTGAATTGTTAATAACGCGAATTGTTTAAGAACGTTCTATAGTAATATTTAAATCGTTATAGCATTAGTACTTGAAACTTATGTTAAACATAATTCTATAAAAAAAAATGGACCAGTATTTCTCTCTAATCCTCCACCACAAATATTTCATAGTCTTGTATAGATGTTCTTTTGTAAACCATGTGAATTCTTTCAAAACACACTTGGCCAGCGTGACAGACTAAAGCCTTAATCGATTCTGGTCTAAGAGTTGGAAGGCGACCCATATCCCAAAAATCTGCCAATTCGCGCTCGCTCAGTGTCGCTAACCCGCGTTCCAAAGGAGACAGAAGAAATTCGTATTTAAAAAGGAAATACAAATTTATTGATAGTAAAGAACACATTGATGAAACAATTGAAAAGAAAATTAGAGCCATTAGAATCATTAGAGCCATTCGATTCTTCTTTTGACGAAGCGGAAGAATGTTGATCGCGTTCATTCGTTGATACAAATATCGCATATCGCTCGAACACGCCGCTCGCCGATTATCTTATCTGGGTCGCAGATATCTCCACACTTTGGGGAATAAAAATGTGCCTTTACTGACTACCACTGGTCTATATCCATTTATAAGAGCACCGACTCGATCTAGTAGCGGAGAATATGAAGTGACAGTTCGTCGAGAGCGAACCGGTGCAAGAATGAAGATTTTTTATTTTGTTTAATGGGTTCAAATTTTTCATCTTTGTTGCATCCCGAAAAGGTTTTCAACCTTCCCATAAAAGTAAATTTCATCGAATATTATTTCTAGTGATGAGGCAGTCAGCGTGGCAAAATTCTGGGCTAAAACCATTTAGGGACTTACCATACAAAGTGTTTGTCATCGACACGCTAAGAAGAAGATCGAATATTTGAAGATTAGTTCGTTGGCTGTAGAAAGTCTGGCCGGGTATATTGGATTTTTTTCATTTAACATATGTTCATATCTCCCCGTATCTGCTTAGTTCTATTCTTGACTTGCATTTACAATTGTCTGTTATATATCTTTATATCTTTTTTCAAATATCTATTGTGTTAGTTACACTATCTTTTCTATAGATTAAAGAATATTTTTATTATTAAATCATCACGCCAAGTTCCTTATAAAATAGGTACAGTGCGTCGATTACAAAATATCTCTATCCTTACAAACCTAACGATAGTAATCACTGTCTTCATCCTCGCAGATAGTATCTGCCCTGTTTTATCAGATGAATCTTCGTATCTCTCGGATCATCCATTATTCACATTGCAAAAATGTCTGCGATGTCTTGTGGTCATGTTATAATAATGATTATTGTAGCGTGCACAATGAGATATTCTATTGGCCTACATACGCACTTGCATAACGGCCCTACACTTGAACTCAATATTTCAACCGCTGACACGCTTCCGATGTGCGCGTCCTTCTCACAACTATTACATTGTCTTATACCGACTATAACACCGTAAGAATATTATATACGATGCATTATATAGATATCTAATGAGCAAACGAGGCTACAATCGAAACGGTCATTATTACAAATGGTAATTGAGTACATTAAGCGTGTTAGAATGCGCGGCGCGCGAGGAAACATTCAGAAATGTTGTCGAACCTAACACTGCACTTGCCAGAATACTGATTCTCTGACATAACGTGAAACCAGATTTAAATCAGGGCCAGATATATTTAAAACGAAACGCCTTACATTCTAGTAACGAATATATGAAACGATTTACAATTACGTCTGTCGTATTTTTAGTTAATTTTATATGCAAACATTGAGCTGTTTTACGTGGGTGTGTGTAAAATGTCGCACGTATCCGCACGACGACCGCATGGCGCTGTAATAAATACACCCTCAATATATAACTTCTTCAATGAGTTGCTAACTTCGCTAGTTTTCAGTGTTCTATGCGTATTGGCTGGGTAACTATTATTGGAACATTTTCTGTTGCCTCTACAATGTATGTGTTGTTTATATTTCAATTCCACTGGTGAATCGTGGGCGAGTACTACACTCCACTGTCTGCATAATAAATACAGACGTTATGTTGGTTAATTGTTGTTTCATTCTCATTGGGAACACGAAAACCATTAGATCGTCGTATTGTACGATAACTAAGTGGATTGAGTGATTAACATTTAGAGTAATTTACATTAATTTCTAGGCGTTTTGTTTTCTCCTCAGTGCAAGTAACACGATACGATTAGGCCCTGTGGTCCAAGCTTTGCTCGGCCTACTTCAGGGGCCTACACGTGTTTTTATTTTAATTGGAGATAGATAATCGGTTCTTGTGTGTATAGCGGTATCGTTGGCTGTGTACGCTTTGTGCCATCATTTTGTATTCAGTGTTAATCCGCCGTGAGGCTGGCTACGAGTGGCCGAGTGGTCGCGGCCGCGCTCCGCCGACGACGTTGCGCAAGCCGGCTCGGGCAACTGTCACGAAGCCTTTCGGCTGCAGGTCGGCGCTGGCGTTACGACACACCAACACCATAACTTTCTACGCACACTTACAATCGGAAGCCGTGCTTTTGGAGCTTTTGAAATTAATCAGCGGCTCCATGTTAACACGTTTGCTTTTTAACGGTTTTCGTCGAGCCGTGATAGTTAAAAATGTTAGTTTTCTATTTGCATTTTTCGGTTCGTTCAGTGTACAGTACTTGGAATTAGGAGCAGAATTGTATTTTGTTTTCCGTTGGATGGAGTTGTTTTAGCGGAGGGTCACAGGGGTGGTCGGTTCGCTCCCGCACATTTCAGTTAGTTATATATGCGACGACGACATAATTGCAGCGGCGGCACCGCTCTCGGCGCCGCGGCGCTCCCTACCGTCTGTACCTATGTCTACAGTCAATATACATTATATCGGGTTGGCAGATAACAAGCACCCTTTTGCTATACATCCCGCTGCAGCTTTGTCTTTCGTTTCCTTTGTTCTCTTACCGAATTGAATATTTTGACGAAGTATTCAGGTCAGACTCGTGTATAAGTAATTCATTACGTTTGTGTTTTCAGTCTTAAGTTCAGCTTTTTCACAAAGTCGCCAATTGCAGAATATAGTTATAAAATGGCATTTTCATTAAAATATATTTTATTTGAAAAACTTAATGTTTCATTAAAATCCTTTTTTTTTACTTTGTATAAATAATTTAAGAACGAAACTGATTGTATGAATTGATTTAAGAATGAATGTCACATTAAAGTTTTATAGAATTGTAATCTAAGATAAGAGCGTAATATAAACGAAACATAAGATGACGCTTGTATCGTCCCGAAAAGGTTAGCAGTAACACTCCCACGTTACGCCTGGTAAGTTTATGTCCCATCGTGGCCCCAGGAGCGGCGAAGTTTTGTCATCCTGACCGAGTTACTGCTGTAAATTTCATCTAGAAAATCTAAGTTATAAAAAGTACCTAAGAATGGACTTCTAGTCGCGTTTGCTATCTTTATATCAACGAGGCGGTCACCGAAAATGCGAGTCACAATTTAGGAATAAATGCACGAATCTCGTTAAAAACCCCCGCGTAGTGCTCATTGAAATTGATAACGCGAGCTGAGGGCCATACCCTTTCATTTCGCAGTCTCCCTTCGGTGCGTGACAGTTGCAGTACCTACTTACATACGAACGATGTTAACTTTTCATTCGCCCTCACATCCGCCGCCCGCGCTGCGTCCTGATGTACCTCGGAGTACGTAACGCGAACAAGCTTGTATGGCAACAGAATTTGTTATGCACAGATCGATTTCACTGAATGTTGAACAGTTGGTACATATATGGACGTATGGAAGCGCTTGCACTGATACCGCGCGTTAAGTACTGAAAATTCCTATATAACCCATACGACATTCCAAGAGTGCTTGTTATATTAAGTTACGGGTCAGTTTCCGACACGACCCCGCTGTAATCGGCGGGAGTTCATGAAGAACGACCGCGTGTAGATCCGAAATTAGTCGCGCCGTCCTGAAAAACATAAGTAAAGTAAGCTGGTATACGATACGAAACAAACAAATAAACAAACATTTTGTTTTTGTTTGCTTGTTGCGTAATTTTAAATTCTTAACCCGTTCGCGGACAGTATCGCTTGAGTCGTGTGTTCTAGAATGACACAGTAAATCTATATCATTACACAGTAAATTTGAATGGTTAAAAACTTACTCTACGTAACAGTTAAGTTTCTAGTATTTCACACGTTGTGACACAAGGTACATCCAATAAGATTTTAACACTGAAAGTTCATCAAAAATAAACGTTCTGTCGTAAGTAAAATTTAATATCGAACGTCATTGTACGTTATGCCATATCAAAATCTCAAATTATGACTTACAATCACGCTTTGTCCTCGAACGGGTTAAAACGGGCCTTATCACGTCGCGCGCTTCCAAACGCCAAATGTGTACCAGCTGTTGACGCTGGCACGGCGCGCTGGCCGCTCGTGCGGGCTCGCTATCACACCGCCACTTCGTGTACCGTCCACTGCCGAGCGTGGAATCAGCTGTCGATCGATCTCCCGCGTCTCACGTTGCACGCCATACGTGGAAGCCTATCGCGGTGTTCATATACCCGTCATAATAACGGACTTCAAATTGCTATGTAAAGCTGTATCTCATCAGGTTGGTGGGAAATCGTTAGGTAAATAAATATTTGGTCTCATATATAAGCATAATTATACTTAGCGAGTTTTCTAGTAAGACTTAAATGTAAAAAATGAAAAGAGCGAGAGTTGCCTGTGCCGCGCGGCTTTAGAGCGATTCGTGAATGCATCGCGCGTTACATTACCTACCGCTGTGTTCGTAGAACACAGAATACTCCTATTCCAATAATGCAGCGTTGCATAGCGCGCGACACGATTCGACCTCGCGCCGGGAAACATTACCAGGGAAAACTGGTTGTTGGCGACGTATCGCACAGTGTTATATCTCGTTCCAGTGCGTCCCAGACGCGCTCGCGTCGAAAATATGCGCCTGTTTGCGGATTCTAATAAAACTCGATTCCGATACTCGTAAAAGTCGTTCGTTTTTTTTCAATCAACGATTTTTATTTAGAACCGAGCTGCGCTGCGTGCACTCGTTCACTACAGTTTATATGTGTACATTTTTGCAGACAACATAACATCACGCTTATATTTCCTGCAGGTGATAAGTAGAGGAGGGCAGTACACTCCTACTAATCACCCGTTATGTTAAACGCCTAGAAGCCTCGAGAGCCTGTCTCCGTGCTACTGTTTGGAATTTCAAGATAGAATAATTCAATAATACATTGCATAGAGATATTTTTTGATATTCGGCGTCTGTCCAGACTTCTATAGCTGGCCTTGTCTACTCCTAACGTAAATGTTAGACGTTTATGTTAGAATCCATTATAAACATTTCATTGTTGTCGGTTTTTGTATATTAAATGTTATATTTCCTACGTTTTACTATGGTGGTAGTGTAGACACACTCTCCACCTACCCGTTCGGGAGTTACAGGCGCGATGTTATGTTTGTATAATTTGCCACATTATAATTAGTCTTTGCTTATCATAAGACTACTCGTATGTACTAGTATCGCTGCGTTAAGTCCTAAAGTGAAAAAGATACACTTAACATTGTAACTCATTTTTGTGTGCGATCTATCTTTGTGTAATATATTTACATAGTGACGTACATTGTTTTGATATTTACATACTTTGTCGTCAATAATTCTATATTAACGCACAGTCTCCAACGGCGTTGGCTACTGGCTGTCACCAGTCGCCAGTACGACGTGGACATCGTACGCCGACTGTGTGTATAATGACTAATGAAATGTATGTTACACAATGAATACTTTATGATAATATTATTTGAAATTTAATGTTACTTATTATGAGTTACGACACTCACTGAATTTCGTAATTGAGTTTACGAGTTAACACGCTGTGGCTTGGTTGTTTCATCTGTGGATACATTACGGAGGCAGGAGAGCGGAGGGACGGTCAAAAATAATATCGCATAATAAAACACATTAAACGTATCACTAGTTTCTGCTCTTTAAATGTTTGCTGCAAAGAATGTATTCAGATTCGATTCTCTGTCAAAGTGGTTTATTTATTCATTCGGTAATCCAGTAACGTTTCATGCAAAATAAGTTCATCATTTACTAAAAATAGCTATGGCCGAAACGAATTACACAAGACCAATGAAATAATGTGGACATTGCTACCGACTTGCGCTAACATTCAAGTTCGTGTTTTTATATCTGCATTGTTGATCCTTTTATCGTTCCACTAACGGACATGGCTTTCCTCTCAGAATGAGAACGGTGGAGCCCATTGTTTCTTTAAAAAAATGTATTTACTCTTTTAAAAATATGAAATTCGATATGTATTGCTTAGAGCTCTTATCATTGTGTTACATAAACAATATCATCATTTGCCTTGAAGCGAATAGTGCAAAATTCGCGTTTACCGCTTCCAGGGCGAATGTTATTCGCGGACTGAAAACGATTACGCAATAGTGAAAAGGCCTTTATACTTTGACTTAAGACTGACACCGTTACTGCTCTCTACATCTCTCATGACAGCTTTTCAGGTGGCCTTCCTTAACGTGGCCTTACGGGTGTGTTTCTGTGGCAAGAATATGTCACTAGATAATTCAATTGGATATTATGTAGGACACTGAGGTCTTGAACAGATAAACAGGCCACATCCGAAGCCGGCGTGTACGTGTGACTACGGTGATGAAGTGTAGAATGAGCACGAGAGGACCGCCCTTCTGCCTGACCCCGGTGCAAACTTGTGTATAGTTATTGTAAACTGTTTATAAAAATACCTAAAATAAAATATAATAATCAGTTGTTAAACGGTCACACTGATGTCGATGTGTTTCGCGATGAATAAAATTCGGATAGCATTAGTTTGCTAAGGAAGCGAATTTGTTTTTTTTTTAAATCGTTTAATTGAATACGTCTCGATAAGTAATTTGCGGAGGGCGTCGGAGGGTCGGCCGGGAGGTTGTTGAACCCGCAGGGAGCCGGAGTCGCGGCCGTTGACTCTCCCCGGGTGCAGCCAGCTTGTGTGACACGCTGATTGATTTTTTTGATGAACCCCCGCTGAACGACTCCCCCACCCACTGATTGTATCACACATATGTCGTAACTAACATTCGGTCGTTTTTTACACAACGCTTATTGTTGGGATCTAAAAATAGTACTAATCTTTTCTTATTAAAAGTTATGAAATTTACTAATAACAAAGTTGGAGTTCTGACTGAAGCGATTGATACGTTTAGTATGTTAACAATTACATCGAAAAGAGTAGATAGTAATTTATTTTAAAATCACCATTTAATCAGTATTTGTACTCGATGTATGGCAATAGACTCACGTCGTATTACATGGGGCATATAACATAACCAGTGAAAAGTGGGAGTATGACACTAGCTGCCTAACTCTTCAAGAAGGTAGAGGCGTGATATTACGTGTTTATTTTAAAGTTGCATTAAAACAGCGAACCGTGTTAGCTGTTATCTATCTCTGCGTAGTAGTGCCTTTCATGTTATGAATAGTCATTTAAACATACACAATGTTATATGGAGATTCATACGTCACATGTTATATGTAGGTGTGCGTAGTAGAATTGCCATCCGCATATATTTCTTGTTCCACTCAAACGGAGATAAGATGACAAGTGATCATCGTCATCATCATCCCCCTGAACCTGTTGTCGTTCCATGTTAGACACCAGTCTGCCCTCGGAATGAGAAATGTGTGGACTTTACAAGCATTTAAGAGCATTATAACGTATACTATTTTGTACTGCGCTCATTTGGCATTGTGACGTAGACGAAGCAAGCCAGGTCAGCGGGGTGGACAGAGCACCTATAGTGGCGGGGTTGTCGACCGGTGGCCTTGAGCGACAGCGAATATTGTTCCTTGTCGCGATCGAACCAAAGCTGGACCGAAATGTAACAATACAGTACGCTATGATTGTGTTCTATCCCAGCTGCCCTCGACGGACCCGTTTCGAAAGCATTGTGCGAATGTAATAAGCGCGAGGAACACAAGGACAAGTTCATTGGGAAGAAAACGAGCCGCGCTGGTTTAAACCGGACATGTTCGTCCGTGTTCGTGCCACTCGTGAGCCGCTTCGGCTTTAAACTGTTTATGATATCGTTGTCGTGGACGGAGAGAGTGCACTGTAGGTCTGTGAGAGGATAGAGATGTTTGACACTCCCTGCTCTCAGCCTACCCCGTGAGGAGCCTGGCGTGATACTAAATAGTAATAAGTTAGGCGGAGGCCGTGTTATGGTGGTGATGATATAGGCGTGAACCGAGTTATAATTACCTCTGCATCTAAATACCTGACGTACTGCTCCTGTAACCATTCTTCGGAGATGGTATTCTATGGTATTGAATAGGTCCATTAGGTCCAGGTTAATCCAGCAGTAGTTAAATAGTTGACCCAATTGTCAATATAGACTAGTTTTGGTCTTCCGCGGCACCGCGGCATTAATCAATTTGCATTGAATATCCGTATCAATAAAAAATAAATAATACGCTATAGTTACACAAATACATAGAATATTTATATTGATGAAGTTCGTAAGATTTCCTGGTTTCGTAAGGTGTTCCGATGAGGTTTAAATCTATATTTGAGCTGTCACGTTGACGCGCCCGCGAGCCACGCGACGGACTATTTGTGAACTGTTGCCCAAATACGCCGGCTCGTAATATTTACGTATCCACTATATACTTTACTTGGAAATTAGTCTCTGTACGTTTGCATTTACATAATATTAAGTGATTAAAGTAGGTTTATTATGTACATTATGTGTGCGCATTTATATGGGACGTTTTTTTATTGTAGTGTGCTGAAAGTACATTTTTTGACCTTTTTTTAGTAGATACTAAGGGTCCTTTAAAATAGGCCGGCGCGGAGAATAGAGGATATTTTTATCGTATTTATAATAGGACTCCAGCACATTTCAATAAAGTCTATTTTTACTTTTCAGTTATTTTATGGCAACAGGATGGTGGAGCGCTGTTACGAAACCGTTGACATGTAAAAATAGACTCTATTCAAATGTGCTACAGTTCTATATTTTTAAATACGACCAAAATCCGGTCTGCTCTCCGCGCCAGCCTATTTTGAAAAGACCTTTAATAAATGTTTTGTACGACCGCAAAAAACCTTTCAGATGTTTTGTTTTTGATATTGTTTATATATTAATTTTAGAGTTATTTACTTTTATATTTATATACATTGTGAAGAGCTGTTTATTTTGCATTCGCACGTGAAATGTAACATTTCGCAGGCCGCGGCGAGCGGCATTATGATAAAATATTGAAACAATTCAAAATGGAGTTGACCTCATTACGTGCGGGTGTATATAATGCGATAAATTAACAGCCGTACTGCGTAATTTCAATCGACAAGTACAACACTGACATTTGTGCTTTTCGCACTCGCGGACGTACAACCCTGCAAATATATTTCGCAACGCCCGCCATTACAATATTTAAAATGTCGTTAAACAATGAGTCATCAGCGTGTTGATGAGAGATAAAAGGCGGGAGTCGAGGAAGATGGCGGCGGACTAACGAATCAGTTGTGGCGTTGGCGATTTTGTTGGTCGTTAGGGCGCGCGCACTACCGCGTCCTGTATCGACGTCTATCGGATTCTATCGACGTCGAATCGCACCGTGATATTACACTACGATTCAGATTATATTTGAAACTAGATGTGCTCGCGGCTTCGCCCGCGTGGAAATTAGTGTGTCACAAAGTTTTTCCCGCGTAAATACCGACCTCCCGGGAGTTCTAGTCTTTATATATTGGTTGAAATGAAATACTCTCAAGGGCGATTATGTACAAAAATAAGTGCCTGTGATAAATAACTTATTCATTTGGATAACGATTAATATCATGTTTATTAAAACACCGCAAATAATGTATTATTTAAGAACTATTTTATTAACCATAAAAATGGTTATAGTGGGCTAACGTTAAAAGCTAGACATATGCTGTCGCGGACTTTTATTAAGAACTTTTAGAGGGAACAAATTTTGTGATACATGACTTTTGAGTAATTTTCACCGTTTACTTAGCGCACGCAAGGAAAGCTCTAAATTTTGCCTATTCATCTTAGCGTGATGTTATATAGCCTAAAGCCTTCCTCGATAAATGGTCTATTCAACACAAAAATATTTTTTTAATTCGAATCAGTAGTTCCTGAGATTAGCGCGTTCAAACAAACAAACAAACAAACAAACAAACACAAACTCTTCAGCTTTATAATATTAGTATAGATATGATTATATGCTCTTTTTATATTAGGACTTAACATCACAATATTTTATATTACTCCTACTCCTACATTAAATATTTAGCATTTTTATTAAAGATTATTATTTTACCTGTACCTACTATATTATTAAGAAACGCAATCTTTGCAAATAGTAACCATTAATATGCTACATAATAAATTATTGCACTTGGTATTACTTTGAAATTAATGGTGCAATAATAATTGTTGACATTATAAGGTATAAAATATATGCGGAAAATATTATATTAATACGAAAATGTATTACCTGGAGCTATAAATTCGAGGTTATATTGTGCTTTATAGAAGTTTTTGTCTACCTATTAATCTAAATTTTAAGCATGCCAATATGAACAAGAATAGTTAGATTAGGACATCATATACAGGACACATAAATTATTTCTTTCGTTGAAACTGACACGTAACTGCCTCGTTGGTCGTGTTGGCTGCAAGTCAGACTGCCGATCAAGAGATCCTGGGTCCAAATCCCGGGTCAGACACTATTGTATTTTTCTGCCTTAGATATTCTAATAGTGGCTCAGAGTCTGGATATTGTTCGGTGTATGCCAATGGACTCACCACTTGTGTTTGGTAAACTCCGTGGTGAGACTTAAACGTCATTGGTAAATCGTGGGACTGTATTATACTGCTTGCCCCTTTAGGAAGATACTAGCGTGATTTTCGTTTGCTTAGTTAATACTCTTCATTATTTATAAAAACTAGGCTAAGTCATACAGTCCCATCGAAGCTCGTTGCAAATATTTACAAATTATAACGGCCTCTTTCCTATTTGCCATTTGTTCAATAAAAAAAAATATAATTTTTCACATCTTATTTTTAGGTAAATCGAGATGGCTTTGGTTGCTGGAATTCAAACAAACCGTACACGCCTGAGAACAATCCGCTGTTGTTCAGTGACCCTGTTCTATTCGAGTTTCCGAACGATTTGAAGGTAAGATTTATCAAGGTACACGATAAATTTAGTTATATAGCGGATAACTATTACTATAATTTCAACTCTTTACCTTGTTTATGCTCATTTTAACAAGACCGTATCAGATAGAGAACAATGAATGGGTTGATGATAATGCTGATATTGTAAATGTTTTGTGCCACGCCTTATTTTAGCCGTTACTTGTATTCAAATTTTTTACAAATATGAGGCATTGTAACACTGGAACCAAACGTTGAGATTAGTCATCATAACAGTGGCAAACGTTTGCATCAATTATTAGCATTAGATGACTACAGCTGTTATAATTGTCAGACATCTTTTGGTTGGTGTAAAACCTACTGATTGTCGGGAATTTCATTAAGTATACTGATATCTAAAGAACGGATATACACAATATGATCTATTATTATATGATCTCCTCAGATCTCTTACGGGGTAGACTGATGACACCAAATACTTCTATCCTTATAGTACAGACGTGCTTATCCGACGTTCGTCACTCTCATGGTTATGATTGCAGGTGGACAATGAGGACACACTTTGGGTGCTCAGTGACAAGTTGCCAAGATTCATCTACAAAACCCTGGATGCCAATGAAGTGAATTACAGGATATTCAGCATAAATACAGCTGATGCGATCGCTGGAACTGCGTGCCAGTAAACTTTTAACCACCAAGTACAAGATACGTGAAAAAATTGTTATTGATGCCAATGTGGAATACACAAAATATACGTTCTGGTATGAACATGCGAAGTAATAATTGTAGACATGAGTTGGTAAAGATGTTATGTCACTAATTTGTCAATTTGCTGGAAAACAGGATTTAATAGCACCCAAAAACCACTGCTAAGAATATGATGCGTAGCGATTTTCGAAATAATTATTATCACAGAACTTTGAAGGCTTTTAAAATAAGATGTAGGTTAAGCAATTGTCAACAAATAATCCGATCAGAATAAACCTATTAGTTAGTTTAAATAAATCATCAGAAGAATTTAATGTATCCAACGGGACCTTGGTTTGAACTATATTGCAATAAATTGCGAGTATGGAGTGTAATGGTGCAGACTTTCTGGTAGATTGCTTCGCAGTAGGCATTAGGCCCTTGAATATCTACTGATGAACGTAGGGGGCTCTGATCAGTGACACTCGAGCTGGTCCTGGGTCCTTTAAATTTTAGTTATATTATATATATATTCTCTTCGGGTCCTCAAAACAGCTGGTAGCGAAGGCGCCATAGCAAAACTTAATTGGAATCGGAAAAAACCTTTTTCGAGTCTAATGCTTTTATAATAAATAGAATATTGACATATTGTTTAAATCGTAACATCATGCCTGTATTCCCTTTAGAGGGTAGGCAGAGAAGTGTAGTATTCCGACTATACTTCTTTTCTCTCTCTTCTTCTCCGACTTTCTAAAACGTAATTTTCATTACTGATTAAAGTAAGATTTTAGAGACTTTGGTACATATAACAAAAGGATTTACATATAGAACAGGCTAGATAGAAATTCATCCATATCTTTGAAAATACCCAGAGATTATGTTAATGACAGTATTGTTTCATGTAAGACACGAACATAGTTGTTTACGAGTAAATATTTATACATTGTTAAATTACATTGTATAATCTTCCTTAAGGTTTAATAAATAATTTATACAAAATCCGTTTTTATAAATATTGAACTTAATTTAATAGCCGTTGTGATTAATTTAAGGAGTTATAAGATAGCTTTTCCACCTTTATATGATTGAAAACGAATGTATAAATGTGATCATTATTCTATATATATTATCTACACTTATTCCTTATAAGTACTAACCTTGCAATTGTGATTGAAATATTCGTACTTGTTTTTCAATTTAAGAACACAAATTACTTTGTAGCAATCTGTACATTTACAGTGATGTTAAATTGGTATAATGTTAACAATAGATAAAAGTCTACGTACATACTCGTGCAAGCAAATTTAATCACATTCATGAGTACCGACTTATTCTTGTTATCTGTTAGACCTATAATGTTATTTACAAACATCCATGTAAAGTTAAGTAATATTACGCCTGTAATCTCCGAAGAGGTAGACAGAGCAATGTAATACACTCCCACGGTTCATCCATTACATTTACGTCCATCTATGGAATAGGCGGCAAGTTAAAGTTACGTGTTATGAAAATAATAATATTGACTTCTACAAAAATAAAAATTAATGGTAAGTTAAATGCATGAAGAAGATTATGTTATACCTTAACTGATGCCAGTATTATTATTTGTGAGGAAATATTTATACCTATGATACTAACATATAACTGTTAATATACCTCTTGTAACTGTGAAATAAAAATAAATTACTGTCTGTATGTTTTATTTTATGTTGTATCTTACTAAGGTTGTGGTTTTCCTTTTTGTTCGATAAAAGGACATGGATTATTTCTGAGAACCAGTATAAATTTATCCATTCAACAAAGAATACTAGAATTAACACCTTCGATTTGACGAAGTTCAGGTTGGCTCAGAAAAAGGTATACGATATGATGACAAAAATTATTAACTATTGAGAAAATTTGACAACATAGACATAATCATGAGCATTTCTTGACAATGTTAGTTAGTTTTTCTTGACAAGTTAGTTTTTCAGATCTGACATAAAAAAAATAACTTATTAAACAATTTATGTAACATATTAATTTTTTTATTTTGGTAAGTACCTTTCACAAAATAATGTGTCGCCGTGACTCAGTTTCAGAACGGGGTTATAATTGGAGAATGTATTTGGCCTTGAACACTCTATCGAACATTTAAAATAATGACGAAAATTAAAAAAAGTTTAATCATCATCATTAACCTATTGCAGTCCACTGCTGGACATTGGTCTTCCTTGAATAGTTTAAACTTTCCTAAAATTTATTTTAACCACAATGAGTACACATACATACGTTTCTATTGAATACATAGAAATATGATGAAAATAGTTCTATTTTGCATTCATCCATCTATGCGTGTATAACATGTGTTATATGTGTATCTACACATTATAGTTTTCTACTATAAGTGTATTTTTTCAATGATATTGTTGCCGACATCGTCGACAACAAGCAGTGTCACGTCGCTCTTATAACAGAGCGCACGCTGATCGTTCGCCTTTTGTATTTCGGGACTTGAATACCGCAAGAAATTGTTACAACATGGCGCCAAAATTCAAGACAGAAAAAGTCTGCATCATTGGTAGGTAAGGTTATATTTCGTTTAATTTATTTTAAATATTAGATGGCTAATGAAATATAACCTTAC
>DWEJ01000838.1:0-14734 GCA_018245835.1 Mysoria sejanus stolli
GTGTTCGACCCGGGAATCGAACCCAGGACCTCCCGATCCGCAGTCGCACTTGCAACCACACGACCAACGAGGCATTTGTGTTATTACTATAAAAAAACTACAACAATAGGGTGGACGTATCGATGCATTGTAAACTTCATTCAATAAAGTAATGGACTCGATTGAAATTTTAAATTTGGAACATTATGTTGTGTTCGATTCAAATATTATGAATATTATTTCGAACTACTTGATTCTTTCGATATTGAGGACCAGTTCCAGTTCTTGCCACAGTCAGGAAGCTGCAAATAAAAGTATCAATATTTTTACGTGCAATAGGTATATTTAATAAGGTAATGAACAAAGTAAGAAACGAACTTACTAAATAAATATCAAATTAAAGTATTTAGTTATATTCTGACTTTTGCTTACAAGCAAAATTTAAAATCCTGGCCGCATAAAAAAATATTAAATAACGGTATCGTAAATTCGATCACCTAAACGATTGTTGTGCGCTACTGGCTTAACGTTTATTATTATAAAAAAAAATTACATCACATCTGTAATAACCGAAGATGTACGCAAAGGAGTGTAGTATTATTACCAATTATTAACCTTTTACATATCGCGATAACTCCAGATATTCATGGCTAATAGTTAGCACGTAGGTACGTGTGTAGTGTCGGTCTAGCTCTAGCAAATCATACGACTAGGGATGTGTAAAATCCGCTCTCAACTACTGTTCGTCCAACGTTTATTTAACCGGAATATATTTCAAAATACCATCCCGGTTATCGGCCGGCATCAGCAGCCCTATTAACGACGACGGTTGAGATGGATAGTTCTGGTTTTTAGAAGCTACGCGCCCAAGATATGACGATGTAATTCGTTTTTGTAAACGCTCTCTGTTTAGATTGTAATGATAAAGATATTTTGGTTCGATGCGACGCTGATCGCTCGGTTCAATTGTAGGTATTATTAGCTGAATGCATTGTGCAAATCTCTCTTTATTATATTTTTTTTATAAATTTAATGTTGCAAATGATCAATGGACCGATTATAACCAAACTAACACCCGAGGAAAGTAAAAAAGGTGATGCCAGTTTTGAAGTACCTACAGCTCTTTTAGAGAAAATTACACATCCTGTTAAGTTTTAACCAATAGTTTTGACAGAAGTAATATTACCTATAATACTTTTTCTACTATCTTTTAAACTAAACAGACTCTAAGGCATACAACAATCGCTTATTTTAAATTATATTATTATAAAGATAAATAAAATTCTGTGAACAATAATAATAAAATTACACGCATCAAGAGCACAAAAAAATGCTTGTTTAAAATGTTAATAAACGATAAACAAACAAACAAATATAAGTATTATACAAATGAAGACTTGAAATAACATTGAAATTAACTTTTATAATCTGTAGGTAGGCAGCCGAAACCCGATCCACTCGCTCGCTGTCAAAAAGTGACCGCGGAGTGAATGTGACCACAACTCAGTTCCCATTACTCATCTGACATTTGAACGAGATTTTTTATCTGTAGCCGGTCGCCGGCCGCTACCGATTTTATATTTACGCTACAAAACAACACTTATTCCTACGAAGATGTGTAAAATTCATAAACACAACCAAAAGAGAATGCCCAAACGTGAGAAACGTTTAAAATTTAGATGTTAAATAAATAGAAGATGCTTTGTACTTTCTAAAGAACCGGTGGGAAAAAATGTTTATGCTTCAGTACAAATATTTCAAAATAGGATAATCTAAATTCTACGTTATTAAATAAGGAAAACGACAGTAACGCTATTTTTAATAACAATTCATTTGTTACAAGATATGTAATGACACTACAAAAAATCAATCATCGTTTTATATAACTTAAACCTCAGAACCTAATCTTAGCTATAGTCTACAAAAATAATATTTTTTCTAATACAAACTCTAGATAACAGAAATATACGAATGCCTGAAACCTTTTTTACGCAAATACGTCAGTTTCATCCGGGTAACGAAAACACGTGCATACAGTAACTGTCCGCCATTACAGACATTTGTAAACTGCTTCCAAGGAAAATGTTATTATTATTTCATTTCCTTTAGATTTAAATTTTGTGAAACATTTAATAATTAATCGGGTAACAACAACACGATGGCATCAAAACGTTAATGGCCCTGCATCCGCCATTTGCATTTCGCTTTGGGCGGGAAAAGAAAATGGCCGCGTTTCCCTCCGTTTTTTACACTGAGAAAGTAAATCATTAGAAAACATAAACCCACACTTTCGTAGTTCCTCCGCCTTGTGTGGTATCATTTAGAACATAATACAACAATAATTACAGCGATTAAGGGGCTGCTGCACTGTGTATTGGTAACATTTACAGAGCTGAACGATTTATTATCGCTATATATAACCAAGTATTGATGGTTCCACTTTAAACGTATCTTAGAGTAATTTAATATGTACTACCTTCATATTCTATGCACTGCCTATTTATTCTATGTACTACCTCTGCATGTTTATGCTCCTGATTATAATATATACATTGATAATCATGAAAATCAAGGGTAAGGATTATGTTAAAAAAAATGCCCAGAAGTCCATAACCAGTAGTCCAAGAAAATGAACATAAGGCTCATGCCTAAGACTTAAACAAAATAAGATCGATAATTTTTTCTCTGAGGCTATTGAACTCCAAGACTCTCCTGAACTTCAAAGAACTTAAAGACTGGATATTATGACCATTTATGCTATCGATCCCTTAAGCGGGATGCGTAGTACGTACCAGTCTATTCGGTACCTAATTTACATGTCACTGTAATCAAGACTGCTACTTCATTTTGAAGACCAGAAATTCAGCTTCATACACTATTTATACTTATAGCATTGCTTAGAAAACAATCCTTATGTGAACGTTAATTGTGTAACGATCATTGTATAACCATACGACAATTGCGTAATTTACTTCATCTACACGATACATATTGTGTGATCGAAAATGTCTAGCCGTAGTACAAAGTGACGTTTTATTAAATTCTTCTATGTTTGGCGCAGCGAGCCTAAGTCGCGAGCGGCACGCGACATCACGGTAGAGTTGCACGCCACGCCCAAAATTTCGATATAGGAGTATAATCGCTTCACATAAACTGTCTATTTACAGTACCTAGTAAAGAAAAAAAACTTCAACACCTAGTCATATGAAGGCTTAAAGTCATGATTTTGTATATTAAATAATAACATTGCAAACCGTTCGATCGTACGACGTTCGAGAATATCAATAGATTTTTAAAACAATTTGATATTACTTATGTAACGAAACACTAATTCCGTTTTCTCTTTCCAGACACGACTGCTCCCTACGTACTCTACAAAGATGGAGTCGAGCGTGCACCGCCTGGGACACAATGGGGTGGTGCAGTCTTGGATGGAGGATACCAAACGATGCAGCATCAGAGCCCTGGGGGTCCGTCACCGCAGCCTGAACCACAGCTCGCATCCCCTGCACCGTCCCCGTATCCTCCGGCTCCTCCTCCTCCCGATCCCTCGGCGGAGGAAGCCGCTCAGCAGCTAGCTCAGCAACAGGCTCAGCAACAAGCTCAACAGCAAGCTCAGCAACAGCAACAAACCTCCCCTGAACACATGCAAGTGGAACAGCAACTACAAAATCAGCAACAGCCACAACCTTCATCACAAGATCATCTTGATCGAACGCCTTGTTTCGTACCGCAGCCAGACCTACAGCAACAATATGCTACACCATATTTCAAAGAAACTAGGCCTACCAGTCATATGCTCGGAACTGGAGGCTTCCCTCTACATTACTTAAAACAAAACGGCGGAGTACTTTCATTAGAGGGCCCACTAGATCAATACGCGGCGCCCGACCTCCGCCATTTACCAGACATCGTGCAGCCCGAACCACCAAAACCTCGGAAACACAATCCTAACTCCGAGTTGCGCCTCTTCAAATGTCTTACCTGTGGTAAAGACTTCAAGCAAAAGTCTACCTTGCTCCAGCACGAGCGAATCCATACAGATTCCCGACCATACGGATGCCCCGAGTGCGGCAAGCGGTTCCGTCAGCAGTCGCACCTCACGCAGCACCTCCGCATCCACGCGAACGAGAAACCCTACGCGTGCGTCTACTGTCCTCGCTCGTTCCGGCAGCGCGCGATCCTGAACCAGCACCTGCGAATCCATTCCGGTGAGAAGCCATATACGTGCGGCGAGTGCGGCAAACATTTCCGCCAGAAGGCCATCCTGAACCAGCACGTCCGCACACACCAAGGCGAGCGCTATTCACACATATATGCCCTTCCCGGCTCCCCGTGTGCGTCGCCTGCACTGACTCGACTACCTCGCGTCATTGCCGGCGCCGCTTGCGACTCCCACCACCCCCCACTCGTTCGATTCGGTCTCGCATCCATTGGCCTTCCTATCAAACAAATTCTCGGTCCCCTCGTCGCCCGCTTAGCGGAGGGCGTTCGCGAGACGCGGAACCGATCGCCGGACGCTCCTGTAACCGTCCTAAGTTCGATTAACCCACTCGTCGATTATCCCGACCCGGTCAACCCGGATAAGTGACTGACCAAACTGTTCGCTTTTTGCAGACGTGTCACCGCACCTCATCTTCAAGAACGGGACAACTCCAACCTTGTGGCCCCAAGATGTGCCGTTTCCACCGGACGAAAATAAGGAGGAAATTCAATCAACCTTCGGGGACGCGGATGGGCAGAATGGTGAACAACGTGGTTCATGCTTCTCTCCCGGCGATACTGCGCAATACCCAGCATATTTTAAAGATACAAAGGGCCTCAATCATGCTGTCTTTGGCTCTGGACTCTCACTTCAATATCTTAAAGGTGGAAAGCTGCCAGACGTTCTCGGTGGACGCGCTATGCCTCTATACGTTCGTTGCCCAATTTGCCAAAAAGAGTTTAAGCAAAAGTCAACTTTGCTCCAGCACGGTTGCATCCACATTGAATCCCGGCCGTATCCGTGCCCGGAGTGTGGAAAGCGTTTTCGCCAGCAGTCACATCTTACACAGCACCTCCGCATTCACACAAATGAAAAACCATATGGTTGCGTGTACTGCCCTCGATTTTTCCGTCAGCGAACGATTCTTAATCAACATCTCCGCATCCATACTGGTGAAAAGCCATACAAATGCACTCAGTGCGGCAAAGATTTTAGACAGAAGGCGATCCTGGATCAGCATACGCGGACCCATCAAGGTGATCGCCCGTTCTGCTGCCCGATGCCAAACTGCAGGAGGCGATTCGCCACAGAGCCGGAGGTAAAGAAGCACATTGACAACCACATGAACCCGCATGCAGCAAAGGCGCGACGAGCCGATGCGAAAACTCCTCGACCGCTGCCTCCCGCCACTGCAGTGGTAAAGCCCGAGCTGTACTTCCCGCAATGCTACGCGCCCCCATTTCAGCAGTTTGCACCTGCCGGTGGCGCAGAATTCAAGCCCGCTGTCGGACCCGGCGCGCCGGTAGCCTGCCTGCCGGCTCAGTGACCCGCGCCCCCGCCGCGGTGGCACCCGGCACCCTCTCATCCGCCTCCGCACCACGACTTGTACGTCGATCGTCTCTACAACTAAGAGCTGCGCTGTTTAAACAAAAACGCTCTAACGTATCAAACAGCACTACGAAACGATTGATCGTCCGGCCGCGGCGATGTACCAGTATACGACTCGCTCGTGCGAGCTTACAATACCAAGTAAGATCAACATAATTTAATATGATATGATAGATCAGATCGCTGTAAAACACGCTTCGATCTGTAAATACCGATATTGTTTATATACTCTATCGAAAGTCTGTTGCGAGTGTAAGTTACAAAGGCTCATCATGAATAGTGTTACCGTTCTAAAAGCGAGTACAGATAGCATTTTTGCCCCGTAATATTAAGTTACCACGTAAGAGTTAGAGTCTCGGTGATTCTCATCGATGCGGTCAAAACGTTCGTTATATCTAACCAGATCGAACCAGAGATTAGAATTTAAAACTCTTCGTTGAAATCTAAAAGTAAGAATTGCTCTTATACCACATAACAGTATTTCGCGATGAATGTTTCCGGTACGATGTGCCTATTTGTAATAAATATACATATTTTGTAGACATATTAAGTTAATATTATTTACGTGTGTTAAGAGATAATATCTGGCAAGTATAAAATGCGATGGAGGAAATGCTCAAATCTTTGTACTAAACAATATGCATACGACAATACGGATAAAGATGAAATTATATTCGTTTTGGAGAGATGTAAGGTCGTTGATGGATTCAGTTAAATGAGAAAGCAAGCCAAAAACGTAGGTTACCTTTTGCCATCAAAACATAAATATTTGTTTGTTTTTTCTTACAAAACTTTCTGTTTTACAATTAATTAATGCATTTACTCTTAATGAACTGGATGAGATAATTTTTGTCTCTGTAACACAGTTGTAGGTGCCAAATGTAATAATTTTTTGAATTTGTTCTGTCAGCATATATTTAAATAGGCCTAGTTTAGGTTGTTACCAGTTTTTTCAACGATATGACAATTTGAGATGCATTTATTGAGGAAAGGGTCAGACTGAGAAAGGACTGTGATAGCTAGATAGGTTAGGCGTCTTCGCTCATTTAGCGTTAAAAATTCGTGTATTGTGACGTAATGGTTGAGTATCCCTTTTGGAGTCGAGTGAATGTTTTGAAATTGTCTCGTCATTTATTTAGAGATTCGTAATTTTTTTTTCTTTTCTATAAATTTAAGGTCGACTCGAAATTGCCAAACCTGTTTAAAATTATTTTTATGTTCCTAATGTAAACAAAATTTCGCATTTACTTGTGCGCCGCGCCCTAGCGGCTGGCCTCCGCTGGACTGATTCGGTGACGTACATATTATATTCGATGAGTGAGATTAGCGAATTATACCAATTAGGTAACGGTGTGTGATGTCGCGAAGTGACTTTTGGTGTAGATTGTTTCAGAGATGGATATGCCAGTGTAATCTTTTTACTTAATTTTAGCTTAGACTATCGATTCGAATTACCAAGCAATTCGATCATTCATCGCGAAATAAACTTAGTATTTAAGAAAATAAAAGATATATTATGATTCATTGTGCCGTTGCCGTGTCCCGACGTTGGCGAGGCGTCCTCGGTCAATTCGCGTCCACAATAGATACAGGTAGCAATAGAACTTCACAGAAATATTTGATTTACACACAAAAACTCGATAAGTATAATTTTGATCAGAGATATATGTGATATATCAATTTTGTTATGATGTTTTTTTCCCTCCTTCGTCGAGTCTCATTGACTATAAACGGTAGCAGCGTCGGGACACGCCAACTGGCTGTTTACCGTTTTATCATCTCTGTTTGTATCTATAGACGACTTATATAGCTTATTTTACGATATTGTTGTGATGGTTTCGTTTTCCTACCGCGTAAGAACTGTTACGTATTAACTAGTAGTAATAGCGTGCATTTGTGGAAGTCACATATTACTTGAATACCATTTTGTTTGTCGCGCCTCGGGGCGAATACGCAATATTATTTTAAGTGAGTTGTGTATGTTAAGTTTATGAAGAAATTTACACTCATTGGACAGTTATGAAAATTGTAAGCGAATCAGTTTTGAGAACCAATTTACGATTACATGAGTTGTTCGTTTCAATTATGGTTGCAATCTGAAATAGTTTATTTATATATTTGTACCTGCCCATCCAACTTTATACCCATTTGATTGTCAGAATTATGTATATTAATATAAAATCAAGTTACGAAACATTGGACTCAAAACTGATCAGCAAACTGTTGACTTTTACGTTTCTGATTGATTTTCCTATCAAACTTTCGGAGGTTTACAAACGAAAACACCGTTATCGGAAAAATTTTGGAATGTTATCTGCCGTGACTAAAGAGTTTCCACAGCATTTACGATGTGATCCTCCTCGGGCGCCGCGCGCCGCCCCGACACACACTTACAATAGACTAGAGTTATGTTTCTATATCGCTTCAAATTCTACTATCTGCCACACAAATAGATAAAATACTAGACATAATGATATTACGTATTTCACAGAACTGTTAAACATAAAAGTTTTAAATATATAAAGTTACATTATTAAGGGCCTTTTGCCTCCTATACGCTTTTTCTGCAATATTGTCAATTTCCGTCTAGCGTTTTACAGGCTTTTTTGAAACAGATAATAAAATTTGAAGCTCAAATATTTTTATCATACAAACCACAATACAGCAGCCTTATACAATAATAGTTAATAAGTATTTTTATACAGTTTACGAGAAATATTACGTTGTTATTCTGCCTGGGGCGGCGCGACGAGCCATTCTAAGTTTGAATACAAACACAATACAGTGCCATAGCCAATAAATAACCTCAGATTTATAAAACTTATTAGATTTTTATACCGATACAAATGGATTTAATTTTTAAATATAACAAAGGTGATTAAGTATACAGAGATTAAAGATGATATTTTATACATTTATTACAAACAATATTATTAAAAGTAAATGTGAAATAGACTTAAATTTTAGTGTCGTATTGCAACGTGCTAAGTACCGTACCTATCTAAGTATCGTGAAAGAACGGATTTTTCTTTCCTTTCTTGTGCAACGCTCAAGACACTAATCGTGGAAAAGTGACGGATAAATACGAGTCAGTTTTTCATGGTTCGTTCGCCAGTAAAATGAGAGGCGTTGATTATATTTTTCTCAACTCATCGTTTTAGCAGCGTTAATTTTCCCGCGTGGTTATTGTAAATACATATCACAGATAATCGGGCAGTGTTGCAAACGTTAAAATTGTTCAATTTTATTCTGGGTCCAGTTAATTTGCAACACGCGCATTTACTGTATTGTCTCACTACGTAGGAGCGACCGGGTAGCAACTTACCTACAATGTTCTCTTGACTTAATAAAAGCAGTATACGTCAGAATGCCTTACATTTACTCAAGAGAAAAATGTCTATTTTTCTGTCACTGTCATTCAACTGACGCTTGACGTGTACCTATTGTCATTTCGTTATCTACTCAGTGCTCGAGCGTCGTGATACAAAAATTCCCAAATTCAGTAGGCGAGTTAGCATGTAAGTATGATACAACTGAATATCAGACAACCAGAATATGTGTTAAAATAGGAAGTATTTTTTTGTCCTCGGCTGTTCTGTTCACAATGCTCAGTGTTTCGTTAAGTTTTTGCTCAATTACTCGTGTATGTATTTAACCTACTTGTAACGTTATATATTAGTTTTTTTTACGTTATATTGTATCTTAAACTGAATTTTGTGTAAAATACCTTTTTAGAGAGCACGGTTTAGCTTTTCTTATAATACTACTCGTTAAGTTAACTCGCTTGATTATACTTGTCAGTGACTTTTTAATCTGTGAAGAAGTTTGTGTTTTCGTTATCTGTATGCAACAATTGTAGAATCTTGTCGTTTATCGAACACAGCTTGGGAAATTGCGAAACTTTAGGCTGTAAATATTCGAAATGGAAACGTAAATTTACAAAAACTAGTACGATCATTATATTGAAGTATTTATTTACCATTTGTGCACTGAATTGGAATCGATTGCTACATTTGAAATATATTTTGAATGAGCGTAATATATCAACTTGGCATTTGAAAAGCGAAGCGGATCTGAGTTCAGTGAGCCTTATGCGTATTTAATTATAATCGAGCCGTCCAATTCGTTTGAATAGAACCCCTTCCCCCACCCCTTGCTACTCCGCACTTCCAGCAATCACCCCCATAGTTTTTCTTTGCCTGACACGAATTCCGCTTACATTTTTAGTTAGGTTCGTTCCATGTTCCTAGCCTCCAATACGTAATGTCTGTTTGTTATGTCCAATATTCCGAACTACAGCGTAACCCTTAACACATATAGTTTTTATTGTATTTTATTAAGCTTCTCTTTTCAAAGCAACTTCGTGAACATGGAATGTGATTCCGCGAAACCTTAGGTTTCCATATACATATAGATTTGGATGAAGCAAACCCTTCGTAACGTTATCGAGTGCTACCCTTTATTATTAATATGCTTATTTTTTATGTTAACGATTTTAAAGGAGAGAATAAGATTGCATTGTGAAGATATACTTTGCATAAATGCTTAATATAATGATGGGACGTCAATTGTATGTAATACAACGTTCATGTAGAATGAACCACTGCTAAGCTTGGTAATCTAGTTTAGTTAAGATAGATGATATGGCAGCAAGTAACAGCATTACATTCGAACTGATCTTGACAGTTAAAGCTGATACTGGCACAAAATGGTACTGAATTGGCGCACTTCCGCATAATGAATGGAGTACTTCGTACTTCGAAATGTAACCGATGTAAAGCTATTGTAACGGATGGTTTAATTACAAGGAATATACAGGTGTCCCAAAATTCAACGATAAGCCGGCACCAGAGAGGGTGGACCTACTCATGACTACTCGAAAAAAAATAAAGAAAAGTATATATCTATATTTGATTTGAAATTATAAGAAAACAAGAAAATTCTTATTTTAAAAATATTTTTGATTTATATTTTATATCAGCATTGTGTTAGATAGCTATACTTAGATTGCTTAATATTCAATACAAAGAGTAATTTTTTTTTGGAGTAAATTGCATATTTCGGTTATATTTCAATGTTCAAAACTCCGTCGTTGCAATGCAAAATACCGTAGTTGGCTTCGAACGTTGAGATCTGTTGGAATTACTTAAATTTCGATTAATACAATGCATTTATTTGTGATCTCATGGCAATCGAAAAGTTAATTATACTGATAAGATAATTGGCGGACTTAAATTACTTTATACATGTATTACTGTGTGTTTGTACGTGACTGTTTTAATTTCCCGCTACTTGTATAAAATTAGATTTGAAGGTTATAATCGTTTAGAATAGGGCTGCTATAATGTTTAGGTATATGATCATTTTTATCGGGTTTCGAATAATTGTATCTATAATATATTCTCATTCTTCACGTCTAAATAATGTAAATTGCACTTAAAATTATGGTATTCCTGGCAGCCCTATTAGGTGTTGGTCGATTACCTGATTGGTTTTGGCGTCTGAATTGTTTTCCACGTTCAGATCGAAACATGCAGTGCGATAAAAATTAAGATAATTTGCTTCAATTTATTACCGAACTCTTTGCGTATAAACTCCATATCATAACGTTCATTTCGATATCAAACACGGCGTTCTGTATCGGTTGCAATTTTAATATTTAAGTTTTTGTATAAAATGCAGCATTTTTTAAATCTATAGGTTTTTCATTATCGCACTGTCACCTTACAAAATATCATACAAATTATTGTCTATAGATATTTCAGTAGTGTTAATTTTAAAATTACAGATAAAGAAAGCTCACCTCATCACCCACGATCTGTTTTCTTCCAAGATCAATAACAATATACTTATATGAATAGAACAACAAAAAAAAACTTTCAATCATCATACACATATTCCAGAACCCTCTACTGTATTTCGAGTAACCATTTATTATTCTCGCGTGTAGTTATTGAATTTTAGTGGATGTAAACGTTTAGTTGTTATAGATCGTTGGCTACGAATTATTGAACGTCTTCCATTGTCGCTGCGGGTTCGCGCCGCTGGTGGCGTCACCACTCGCGTCACCAGTTTTTGGTTATTATTATTATTGATATATCGAGTTATTTGAATTGTATAGTTTACGCGTACATATTGAAAACGAGTTGTATACCTGCAGCTGCTGCAGCCCAAGTGCAATAATACGCTTGATTGCGACGTTTAATATTTACTTTTATATTACCTGTATTATATTCTACATATTTTTACTTTTAGTTTAAGTGTTAAGTGAGATAATAATTGGTAGCCAACACGGATGGCCTATTACTGCGTGCCCTTATGTACGACCTGTAACGTGTGGGTGAACACTGCCGAACTCGCCAACCGCTGTCAAGTGTGTATGTATATTATTGAATAATTCAGTTTCTACCACAATAGATACTTGTTGAATGCAGTTCCACGGTAAAAAATAAGAGTTGTTG
This sequence comes from Mysoria sejanus stolli, assembly GCA_018245835.1. Taxonomy (NCBI): domain Eukaryota; kingdom Metazoa; phylum Arthropoda; class Insecta; order Lepidoptera; family Hesperiidae; genus Mysarbia; species Mysarbia sejanus. The sequence continues at coordinate 12,034 of DWEJ01000838.1, forward strand.
AATTTTTTATAAAAGATGTAACATTATTAGATTTATGATCTTGTAGTCTGGATTGAGGTTTTTTTTTAACAGATTTTATTAGACTCGACATTTCTGTGAAAGTTACGTCGCCTATTTAGCTTATTTTTGCTACAATACTTATTTCAAACGATAAATGTTTACGTATATACACACACACACACCGAATAGTACAATAGTTATACAAATGATTATACAACATATACAATAGATTTTATACGCAAATGCGCCGTGATATATAACAGATTAATTCTCTTTTTTATACAAGAAGCGCAATAGGCGGCGTAACATCGTTAAGGGTTATTGGTTTCATGAAATGGGTGCTGTTATATGATTACTTGTATATATTTATGGTAATATACAACAATAGACTGGTAATTTTAAAATGTTGTTAGGTTTCTACAGAGATATCCTCGGGGAGTGCTGGCTTGCGACCCTCCACACTACTGCGCTCAATGAACAGCCGCGGTCGACAATGTCTTGAACGGCCAGCAAGTCGACTTATTGAAACTCGTTGAGTGTGTTTCAAGAGATTCTTGACTTCGGACGAAAGTGTTAATTTTGCTGGTGCAATCCGCATAGCTTGGTGGTGATTATTTTTTGTCTTTCATTAATTGTTGTGTGTTGATACAGCATGTGCAACAGTATGTCACAACAGCACGTTCGTCTACAAAACATGCGTCTTACGGCCGGATCCACATCATATAATAAATACATATATGTCTGTTGTAAAGTCCACCTTGATACATATGTCTGTTGTGCAATACAAGATGTGTGTTCTGCCGGCTCTCCACTAAGCACTGGTGAGTGCTTTAAAGAATTGTTCGACCTGCCTATATCAATTTTCTTCCATCGCACCTCCAGTCAACAATCGAACTTGATCCACATCAGCTGGACTTGTGGCTGTTCTTCACGGTTCTGTTTACGCGCTAGTTTAACCGCTTACGTGCAAGATATGCAATGAACCTCCATCTGAGGCTTTCCCGGCGCGCTATGACCTCGCGGATCAAGACTGACGTAAAGAGAACTCTACTACAAAGCCCGCAACGCATTGGTCATTTTTTGGGTGTTGCAAATGTCCATAGGCGACGGTAACCACTCACCGTCAGCTGGGCCGTTTGTCTGTTTGTCAGGATGAATATAAAAAATAACAAGAACAAAAGAGGAAGACTCTTCAGCATATCAAAAACAGGCTTCTATGTTCTATGTAGGCGCTTATGACAAGACAATAACGCGTCGTATACTGTCATCATTTGTGATATAAAAGCGTAACATCACGCCTGAATCCCCGGAGAGTGAGGCACACGGATGTAGTGCATTCATGTTTCTCCAGTTACGCATCCATCCCATCATGGAATATGGAAGTCGTATGTGACACTGATGTATATATTCTGTATGCAGATGGAGAAGCGTTGTCTAGTAAAGTTGGGACTGCGACGGCGACGATTCTAATGTGGCTATGACCACAAGCATTGATGAACACATACCGTGTTCCTCAGCTTACACAATAAAAAAGCAACTTTAGAGCGCTTGTAATGGACATTTAATACAAATTCTCGTTTAACGCGTCAAATACTCGTATAAGAAATGAATCATGTGTTGTTATTTTTTAACATTTATATTACGGGCTTCACTCTTGTTCTGAGAAGGGGGCAGTGTCCAATAGTAGAACAAGAGTTCTTGGTCATTTAACGAAGGAAAATGCAGTTTGAACACACTGGTATAGCCGTCGTAAGCACATTTGTTAATAATGACACGCAGAAGTAATATGGATCTGTTATAGCGTAGGCAATTCTATATTTATAATTTAATGAGTACCAGCGTACAGGTACAAAGCAATAATGTTATTTACAATATGGACGTTAAGGGTACGCCCGAACGCGGCGTAGGCATCGCCGGCCAGCATTCCCCATCCACATGTTACAATAGAATATATTTTCTTACATACAATAACACCGAAATAGATTATATGGAAATTTATTTTAGACAATCCCAGAATACAAGATCTAACTTTTTACACACAACAGTTAAACAGATTTATGTTTTGTGTTTTTCAAATACTTACGTATCGTTTACCCAAAAAGTAATAGATAAAAAAAGCAGTCGGTTGCGACATGGTCACAGATCCCGGTGAAGAAATTAAACGTTGGCATTATACAAAATTATAATACGATTTGTAAATATATTTTCTAGTTCTTCCAAAATGATATCAGTATTAAATACAAAATTCGACTTTGGTTAGGTCAAAAAAGTGTAAGTGTGATCAGTAGGAATTTTTGCATAGACCTTCTCGGTGTAACTTTATTAAATAGTTATTTTTAATTATTATTATTATTGTATTAATACTATTTTCCTTTAGATTATATTTTATTTGAATTGTAACGTTCTTGCCTAGATTTGCATTTACTTTAGTTACATATGATGCGTTTTGAGTTGATACCATGGTATTTATGTATATTATTATTATTTGTATTAAGGGTTTTGTTTGTTTTTTTTTTGTCATTAATAGAAGTAAAATGTTGTAAAAAGTAAGCTCGTTGTATTTTATCAAATAAACACTTTTTAGTCCAACTGAAGCAATACAATGCGGTTTTATTTCTTAGTCTTACACCCTTCCTTAATTTTAATAGATTACGCGGTGGTACCAGCGCCCTTCCTTTTTTAAATACATGTCAAAGATCGT
>DWEJ01000839.1:0-14732 GCA_018245835.1 Mysoria sejanus stolli
CGAGAGATATTAAATGTTAAAAACAAGCAAGTAATCCGTACTCAAATGATTATATTTTGGTCCTTATTTTCAGTTGTATAATGTAGATACACTGTCAGTAACAAAGACATTAGTGGATATACATATCTACATAAAACGTAAACGTAACCTCACGCCTCTAATTCCCGAAAAGGTTGGTAGTGGAATGCAGAACACTCCCACGTTTCACCAGTTACGTTTACGTCCCACTATGGACGGTATAGATAGGCGGCGAGCCTATTGCTATGCATCGGGCACATATTCAGACTCGGAACTACTACTAGAATTCTAATTTGCATTTTCTAGTGGAAAATTTTCTAAATAGAAAATTTTGTAGCGTTCGACCCGGGAATCGAACCCGAAACCTCCCGATCGGCAGTCACACTTGTAACCAACACGACCAACGCGACAGACAACATATCTACAAATATCAATAAATGCATGGATACATTGTTCAATGCGCTAAACGCGAATGGCATTTATTAATTCCATCGCTGATTCAACGAGGCTCTCCGATTTCAGTTCAACACTAGTACGTAATACTGTTACAGTTTCCATTTCATTGTTCGTTGTGTTAGTGCACGTGCGGATAAACATTTAGTGTTCGATTATTTCAGCTTCGCAATTCATTCGCTACAATACTCTAGCAACGCGGCCAATAACAGCTGTGTATGCGTTGCGATTTTGACGTACGCTGTAATTAGTCATTTGCCAGACTTTGTCAGATTGTCCAGAGTCAGTGCTACTGCTCGATCTTATTAATATTATAAACGCGAAAGTTTGTGATTATGGATGGATGTTTGTTACTCTTTCACGTAAAAACTACTAAATGGATTTCAATGAAACTTTTCAATAATATAGCTTATACGTCAGAATAAGACATAGGCTACAATTTATAAAGATATTCTGTGAATTGTCCAAAATATCAAGTAGACGTAAGAAGGATATGCCGAGCTCGCATCCGCGTTGTGCCCTTCAGTTCTCACCTCTAGCTCGCCTGCTCATCTTTTTTGTCTAGGTATTAATTTATTTTTCTGTGGAGCAATATTTAAGTTACTTTTCATTCTAGAACTCTCACGAGGTCAGTATTTACGCGGGAAAAACTTTGTGACAGACTGATGTCAACGCGGGCGAAGCCGCGAGTACATCCAGTAATTTCATGTTTCAGTAATACTTATTGTAACCAAAGATAGAATCCAAGACTCCTTAACCAGCAGTCTCACTTGTGACCAATACCCCAATGCGGCAAATGATAATAAGTTTTAATATCATTATTATATTGCTGTATTTGTTTAAGGCCTAAGATGTATTTACATCTTTATGACAATGATTCCGCAAACATTATTCAAGATAAATATTCTATTGTAATGCCTTACAATAAAACTAAGCACGTGATAAAACACGGTTGAGTTAACATAATATCATTAGCCAATAACAATAAAGTCATGCAACGCTCGTTCCGAATGAAACCTATACCTGAATGTATAGATATAGTCGTCGACAGGCGCCAAATACACTACTGTAATGTTTATAAATGTTAGCTACTCCCCGCTTTAGTAACCAAAGCAATCACTGCGACCATCCTAACTTCAGTTGCTGAAAAGCACTTCTTACCTTACAGAGCTGTTAACGTCAATCAATGATAGAACCACTTATTATAATGACAAAGTAACACCTAGAGTGGAAACCTTGGAGTTACCGATAACGATTTTATGGCGCTCTTAATTGACTAATGTCCAATTTGTCATCGTATTAAATTATGACCATGCCGTTCTCATTTTCAATGGAGTCCCATGCTCTTCACAGATGCATTTCTAAATGAAAATATTCCTACTAGTTTTGGATTCACAATATTAGTTCCACTGAGCTTAAAGCTACGCTATAAATAATATTAATAAAGTGCCCGCTACATGTTGAGATTAATTCTGTATACAGTTGCTTTTCAGAATTCAAGGGAAACGCTTATTCAGTTCATTCGGATTTTATAACAAGCCTCTATTATCGCTTGTCGCGTGTTCCAAATGAATTTACATCGCTCTTTGATTCAGTAAACGTTCAGGTTTCAATATTACAATAGCCTGAAATATTAAACATATATTCATAGGAAAATGTATTATTAACTGAACGAATGACGCAGTATGCTTATATAGATATTAAAAGTCAATTTATCAAGCCATGTGAGTCATTATATCGTTTGTGTTGTTGACGTTAGTGATACTATATCATAGTTGCAAGCAACGAGCCTCTAGTAACGAGCCGCTAGCAATGAGTCACTAGCAATGCACCGCTAGCAACAACAGTAACAATTATCAGATGTCAAAAACGGTTACTCGGAAAGGAAAATCGCGAGTTTAATTCAGTGTTCATACAAAAGGTCTTAATAACAGCATCGAATTTAAATTAATGGTTGCTGTTGGTTTATTACCCGACGTTTACGGGCAAAGTTATAAGCTTGTAGTCAGCCCGTAAGCTAACTGTTGCATTACCAGTAAAAGAAAATTACTACGAATCATAGACACTCTCTATAAAATATACCATACGCAATAAACGCGGTACATTAATAAAAATAAGATACTGAATAACCAATCTTATTGCGGGAAACAACAAAACCATAAATCGAGTTAAAAACTGTAAATATACTTGAGAGTGCTGATAACTCTACCGTACCGATCACACCACGCTGCCTTAGAGAAAACTCACGAAACATGCAAAAGGCTTATAGCTTCATTAATACCTCGATAGCGATCATGCGAGATAGCAACAAAACACAAACTACTCTTATCGAACACAAACTACTCTTATCGCTAAAGCACATAGCAATCTAAGTTGTTACAGAGCGTATATCACTGAACCGTCTCATACTTACGGAACTTACAAATTGCTCTCATAGTTTTCTTTGGAGAATAGCGGAGTTGGAATCGCTTCGCGCGTCCACTGATTAGAGAGAGGTTTGGCAGTAAGCGGATTGCATTATAAGCTCTCTGTACAGACAGGGGCGGTAATCCTTACATAATAGCTGCTTTTCTACATTACTAGCTAAAGTTGTTCACGCATGTACTGTCCAAAGATTAAGTGGGGTTTATCTCAAATTACGTTGTTATTCATAAATCTACATAATGATGGATGCAGTTTTGACTAAATATGTCGAATACTGACTGATTTGGGGTTCAGAAGTATTCGACAGTGACGTGTGTGTAAGATTACTCGTCGTAGAACTCGCTGTAATACTTTTAAATAAGCTGGTTTCCAAACGCCGAGACCAGCAACCGTAAACAGAATAGCGATAAGAGACAAAGAAAGTTATATTGAATATAAGCATTATTGCTATCTTGTTCTGTTTTTAAATAATTACGTAATTTTTTCAATTCGTGTATCATTTTTCCTCAAAGGCAAAATGCTGTATGTAAATATTGTGTGACGCTCTATTACAGGAGTACTTATTTTGTTTTTTTGTATTCTCACCGCCTATCTGTCTTTAATTCTTCTTTTAAAATATCAAAGAGCGCAGAAGGGTAATAGCTTTGATATGACTCTTTGTACAATCAAAAACCTTTTGTTGCAACTGCTAAGCGTTAGATTCTAATTACAATCCGCGGGCTGAATACTGTTGGGTTCATCTAGTTTGATATTCCTAGTAATAACTCGAAATACGGATTTATGCCCGGTGTGAGACAGTTGGGCCACCCTCTATATCATAATAGAAGAAAGACGTCATGCCACGTGTTGCAAAAGATCGTGTTCTCGGGAACTCGGGATGAAGGAGAAATGGAGAAAATTCAATTATCGAGTGTAGCGCGATGGTTGTACCGGAGAAATTAAAACGTCTTTGGCGGTTTTGAGGCACGCCTGCACGGAGAAACCACTTACGTAAGTAAATGGCTTAGAAACTTGGTAATTTGTTTTTTTGTCGGAAAGGAGTGGAGTGATTAATACAGCCATGAGAGAATAACTCGTTCGTAATCTGTTATTTTATAGAATTATAAACATTAATTTATATAAACGTAACGTTACGCCTATAATTCACGAAAAGGTAATCAAAGAGTGTACTATACTGCAACGTTTCACCAGTTAGGTACTTCCCACTATAGAATAGGTGACGAGCCTATTCTAGTTGATTAACATAATCATCTTCATCAGCCTATTGCAGCCCACTGCTGAACTAAACTAAACGTTCTAGCTTTTTGGATTTTCTTGTTGCCTATAACGAAGGTGGCACTAGAATATTCGATAAATTTTCAAATGTTTTATATTTTTCCTGTATCTACTCAGCCATATCACCTTGTCATCTTAACTTAAGATGACATTACGACCTCGAAGACACCAGATATTATCTCTAATAGCAGTGATTTTGTAGATTAACACCATATGTTTAAGTTCCCTTCACACTGAATGTATGCACATGATAAATGAATATTATAATAACAAGAACGTAGCTTTTATCTTTTATCTTCATGTTAACTCAAAATTAATGCCCCAGAAACCATTGAAATGCTTATAATGAAACGATGTGGAGTGGTTGGCTTGTAATGGAGGGCACTTCGTTACCGCTAACGATGTGCGCCGCTGCGTGCGATCCTGCCTTCTATACAACCGTGGGAATTGCTCCCTTCAGGCCCTAGTCGGTTTGTTAACTAATAATGGAAAAAGACAAATAGTGAATATTTAAGAGACTGTTAATCTTGAACTTCATCCATTACATTTTATTTCACACCGACGTATTGATGCATAATAATCGTGTTTATATATTTATTGCCACAAATATTTTTATAAATTAGTTTAAAAGTTATAAAAAACGTTATATACTAAATATGAGTAGGACTAATCCTCTGCTGAAAAGATCAGAATCTCGTATTGATAATTTTGTTTGTGAATCTGACTGCTACGTCGTAACTTGTGGGTTCGATTCACGTCTAGAACAAGCATTTTTGTAACGAACGGCTTTATTTATTTCTATGTTTATTTATTTAATTATGTATATACGTATACAGTGAAAAATATACATGTAGATACATGGACTGTTTAATTTACTTTCTATAACACAAATTCGGCCAAGTTTGGAATCAAATGTACAAAAAATCAATTGCACAATCGTGCAATTCGGGTTAGAAAGCGGATATTAACTTAACTGAAATATCTCGGCAATGTTAAATACCGTACAAACTCCCCTAAGATATTTCCGAACTTAACAGTTTATAAACAAAGTTATAATTATATATTATAATTCTCGGTTCGAATGCAAGTTTTGACAAAGCATCGGCTTAGACACTTGGCGAAGTTGTGACGGAGTGCTTACAGAAGGACGCACGAGATAAAACATTCGTTATACCGAAAGTTGCCCCTCGCTCTACCTGTAACTACGTTTCACCGTAGATGGTACTCGTACCTACGTTTACCGTAGAATATCTAGTAGAATAGTACTATAGACATAGTGATCTATCAACGCACATCCCAAACCACTGGATGGAACGGGCTGAAATTTGGCATGCAGGAAGATGTTATGACGTAGGCATCCTAAAAAAGAATTTTAATAAATTCCACCCCTTAAGGGATAAAATAGGGGCTGAAAGCTTTTACAAATCTTCTTAGATTTTCGACTGATTGAACTGAAATTACGCGAAAGTTTGTAAGAATGGATGGATGTTTGTTACTGTTTTACGTAAAAACTGATTTCCACCCGGGCGAAGCCGCGGGCACAGCTAGTCTTACTGTAATAATGATAATGTGTGATTGTAATAATGTAATAATGATAATGACATTAGAAATAAGATATAACTAACGGTGTGGATTGTCACAAAAAAAAAGTCTGAAATAAAGGTTATTGTTATTATATTATTATTATTAAAACGTAGCGTAGCGTAAAACGGAGAGTGGTGGCAAGTACGGCTAATATTCGAGTGGTCCCGGGTTATATACCCGGGTCGGCTTATCTTGGATTTTCTAACTTGAACGATTTTAACGTAAACGTGGTGAAACGTAAAAGTGGACTACTTTCCGCTGTCTCCACCTTCCGGGGAGATAAAGGGGTAATGATATATTAAAAAATAATTAATGTGTTTTAAAATTGATAATATTTCATAATCATAATCCGTTATGGTACATTAATATCCTAAGAATTTTTTTAAAAATAAATATTTACTGACAATTTACAACTCGATCTACTCAAGAAAATTTTGCAGAAAGCGATCAGTTGTTAAATGTTTGTCAAGAAAATTACAGTATAGCGTTAGCGACGAACCGAATAGAACGCTCCACGGATACTGGAGATTCCCTCGCCCACAACATTCGGAAACTTCTGCTCAGCAAATCAGCCTAAGATAATCATAAGCCGCTGCGAAATCTGTGCTCAAACAAAAGCATCCGATCTTTAAAATTAGAACGCGGCGCAAATTACTTGTACATACTTCGCAACAAACTTTGTATTTCATGAAAAAGAAGAAAGCCTTGTTTACACGTCGTCATTTAAATTTCTACCGAAAGTTGTTCGAATAATTTGTAAACATTAGGAGAGAAACTTTTTCATAACTTTCATTAGCATTCAATTGGTGGCTCGAAGTTTCAGAAACAAATTGTCCGAATTCCGCCGGACGGAAGACCACCTGCCGCCCTAATCTCCCCGCCCTACTGCCCTGAACCCTTCGTCTCATAGCCGCCCTAATTCGGCGAACGTGTCTGTAATGCAATAGTTACGCGTAAATCATTTAGTAAATTGAGTTTGTTATCCATCGTCAAGGCATCGATTAAGTGTTTTCATTTATTTATTTTTAGATTTCATTTGTATGTATGGTTGATTTTACAACTTAATAAAGGTTTAATTGGATTAGTTAATTATATTATTGATTTTATTAACCTCCTGTTTTGTTATACTCTGTATCAATGTACACAACAATGTTTTAATTGTTAATAATATTCTAAGGTAATTTATACACATTTATCTAACCGTGACTGGTACGAAAACCACCTAGCAAGTTTTATGGTTTAAGATTATTATTTCTCAAAATTAGTTGCAACAAATTAACTGGTTACACAAAAAATACATTGAACCGATTAGCATAACGTCCAAACATTATTTTTGTTATGACATATCTAAAACTTAAGCAAAATCATAAAGTACACTAATTGTAACATGATAAACACAAAATAACAAGATTCAAAATACATACTTAAACATACCATTCTTACCCTAACACAGAACAAATATTTGTGATCGCTACAAAAATATTTTTCCAGAATAAGAATTAAAAACACAACCGTCGACTCAGCTGGCAGGATTATTAACCATTGGACCTACGAGGACCTGTCAGTTTGGTATGATACATTACCTAAATACTGCTGTTGGTAATATTCGAAACAAATATTGTTGTACTCTACTTAAATATTCCAACATACATGAAATGTCATAACGTGTATTTTAATGTGTACCGTTCAGGAAAACGTGTTCGCATTCGTAAGTATCATTAGCGCGGTACGAGCGCAATGCGTTAATCTTTGTGTCGACGTTCAAAACTTAGTGAATGGCTCACGATGATTCGACGCTTTAATACGTCCGTGTGCGGTCTGCCTCACACCCCAGCTATAGTGCGGGACATATAAAGTACGATCGTTCGTCGAATTCGTTCGGAGCACATCGACTTCACTTGTTACGGTTTACAGAGAAAATTGTCACACGAATTCCTGTTACTTGTCGTATTGTATATTTAATTTCGTTTATTCATTGTGTAGTAGATTTCTATAGCATATTTTTCTGAGATATCTAACAGTAGCATAACCACAACATTTGTCTTTTATTAACATTTGCCATATTTTACATTCATATTTCGCTATGATCAATTAATGAAAAACTAAATGGAAGAAGAGCAGATAGTGCTCATACACTTTCAAACGTGTATACTTTGTAAAGTGTAGAGTGTGTGTTCAATATCAAAACACAATGTCTCGTCGCGGACACACTCTAGATGTCGATACTAAGAATAAAGATTGTTAGTTTACAGATATAAGTGTTAAACAACAATGAAGAAATAAGTGTCAAACACTTTGCTATCTCATAGCAGACTTAACACTGTCAGTTGACGAGAAACATATTTTTAATAATACATAAAAGTATTCTACACAGTATTCTTAAGCCAAACACTTGATTTTATAAACGTGACAGAGTACCATCATTTTCATTGTTAAACTAAGCGCCAAATAGTATTTTTTATTTTATTTATTTTGACATCTAGTACATATGTTAGGGTTGCTGGAAACGAGCCACGGTTAGGTAAGAGGTGGTGTAAGTTTCTAATTAGCAGCAACTCAGGACAACAAAGAGTGAATTTTACTGTCGAGCAAGCTAATTAGATCGTGCAGAACTAATTGTGGACTTGTTTATTTGCTAGTTCCTAGCCGAGTTGGAGAACAATAGAAAGAAACTGCGACTGCCGAGCTCATCGGGATAATGTTATTCAATGTTAAATGCGCATCTAAGCGGCATATTATTAGATAATAACAATTGAAAATAATGTACTATTATCAGAAGTGTACACTAAATTTGATATTTGCCGACCATTCACTTTCTGTTCCCGCGCTATTGGATGTTATCTAACCAACAGATAAACAGACCAATTTAAAATAATTTCATTTGTATGTAATTTCCTAAAATAATTACAGTGGAGATTTTTTAAAGTAATACTTCTTTTGGCGCATTAGAGAAAAATAATAAGAGTTTATAATTACGATGCACGCGCACTATGAGATTATATGAATGCAAAATATCCGTGGAAAAGTGGACCCGCCTGTTACAAGTGTACATGTTTTTACACTTAATAGGCGGGTTCCACACTAGTTTACCTATTTATTGTAACTTATATACTGAATTAAGCACATGAATTTGAATCTTCTTCTGGATGGAAACCGAACACGCAACCTCCTGTCCAGGTGTCAGGTGTCCAAGTATCAGTAGAAAATCTACAAATACATTGCAATATAATAAAATATCATAGCCGGCTATGTATACATATATACATTAGAGTTACTCTTAATAAATTAGAGTGCCATAGACGAGAAATATTTTTATAATAACTCAATACAAGTTTCACCGTACATATTTGTAACTAACGACTTGTGTATGTGTGTACAGCACGCTTTGTGCTGACTTGACCCAGTGCCACACATCTGCATACGCCGGCTCGTAAGCCACGCGTCATCTGCATACGTTTGAGTTCTGCTGCCATATGGCTGGAACATAGTCGGGGCTGTTTTTAATTCCCCTGCAAATCTTTCTCTCTGAACAGTATTATTTTCTCTTTGCAAATTTATGTTAAGTGGACTGTTTATGACTGGTTTAAAAAAAAATCTCAGTTAAAACTGGCGTCATCCACTGATCTTGTTATGCGGTCCAACACAAAAATATTGTTAAAAATATAGATATATTTTAAAACGCAATGTTTGTACAATGTAGAATTAATTAGGATAGAAGGTTTTAGTATTAACGCATGTAATCCTGGAAGAGGTAAACCAATATAGTATACTCCCAAGTTCCAGCAATTACGTTTAAGTCCCACCGTGGCACAAGGGCCCTAAACCGTTATGAACTCATTGAGTAAAATAACAATTTAACGCTTTTCATCGTATCACTAAATCATACACAAGTAAATCACGAAGCAAGATCAGCGCGCATCTCGTAAACAAGACAAAGGTCGCTGTTCTCAATAAATCTTATTGTGCGACACCCCCTCCCTCTTTGTCTGCTTCACGTCTCACAAAAAACAGTGAATGCATTCAATATTATTAAACGTAAACAGAAATAGGTCATATCGTCGGCGTCGCTTGCCATCAGCCCAGACTAAGTCAAAATAGCGCTCCGTACTAAAATAAAACAAATAATTTATTTCTTGTCTTTTATTGATACTACATACATATCTTCACACCAGTTCCCTCGAGGGATAGGTAGCGCGCACGTAGAGCTAAATATCTCTATTCTTGCGGACGCCTTACACACCGATTATTATAATGGTTATTTATTAATAATGGCGCTCTTTGGGGGAGGCCTATGTCCAGCAGTGGACTGAGATAGGCTGATAATGATGATGATTAATAATTGTAACTGATATCATATCAAGTTATGAAACAAAGTAAACATCATCGAAGTCACAGTAAACTGTAATGAATAGTACAATAAGCGACAGTATGCGGTAGGTTGGGAAATAATTTTTGGATAAACCCAATAACTTAATATCCAACGTAACACACTCTACCGTAAATATCTTCAGTACATACTCTCACTAAAATTTAGTAACCAGTAATCTAAGAATACAGCTCTATCACTAATTTTACAATAACGATGTTAATAACTTCTCATACTAATTAGACTAATAGCTACTAATTAGCATATCTGAGGTCCGTAACAGACGTTTCTGGACCTCAGACGGAATTGGCGTATGCCGCGTGGGAGCTTTGTTACTTTCATTTTCTTTAAAAAATCTCTGTACCGCTTTATTTATACAAATAATACGAGTATCTTTACGTATCACATGCACAGCGTATTATGAGCCGCCTCGTGTTCCATAAAAGTGACGAACGCTTTTCCTTGTTCTCCAAATGAGCCTCGTTACGCGCCACCAACCATATCAGGCGAGAATCACGCAACGACACATAAACGTAATGCTTACCAAAATGAGATCATACGAATGCTTTTTACGATGCGCTTCGTTCACACAGACATTTTGTATTTAATGATTGGCTCCTGGTGGCGTATCAATCGCATGGAACGCTTTCTTGTTAAATAAAATATGCTTTTTATGAGCATTGAACTTTAAAATCTAGAAAAATATTTATATTTTGTATCTTGTATACGTTACATAACTATATAGAAGCATATGCCAGTGCACAACTAAAGTTCTGAGTAATACCTCATGCTCGAAATACGGACGTGTACTGCAACAATATAGCGCGAGAACTGGAGGAAATAAAGAAGTATCTCTTCGTAAACTTTAAAGTCGAAACTTATTCTACACTTCAGTTAAGAAAGCGTCTAAGCTGAACGCTAAGCGCTTAACTCGCTTTATTCGTAGCACGTCTACGAGTTTCGTAGCACCGGTAATACTTTTGCCGATATGTTGAACTTTATCAAAGCGACATAATTACAATTACGAGAAAGAAAATTTTATACGCATTATTCAATTTTTAGGCACGCTTGTAATCGTAATTTTTTTGCGGTTAACATTTGCGTGAACATTTTCAATGGCAGATTAATAAAAAATAATTGAGTTTTGTGTAAATTATTGGTGGGATAAACTATTGGATTTCATACAGATATTACTTGTGTATACAAGACTTAAGACTGTGGAGTTCAGAATAAATGGAAATCAAGCAGTTACGGTCCGCCGAGTATAGTGCGTAAGGCAATGCAGATCCACCATTACTCATTAATTTCTCCAGAATTTACCCCGATTTATGTGATCTTCTATAAGGTTCTGTAGATCGTATCTGTTTACAATCGATGAACATTTATTACTTAGAATAGAAATAAAGTAGAAAAACTTTTATTTAATAGCATAAGCGCATCATATATCATTAAAAAATGAATTAGTATTACCATAAGTATGTTATTGTCACCACAGTATTTTAAGTAACCTTTGTTGTGTATTCACTGCTTTTTCATTTATTATAAATTCTTTTTATGTTTAGATTAAAAGCATACCGCTTTCTCACGTCACAGTATAAAAATAGTGCCGTCATTTCAGCGCTACTTAACACGAGCCTTAATCGTGCTGTCAGATCCAGCCGCTTATTATTTCTGCCATTCTGATTTTCCTGCATACAACACTTGGGAAAATACCGCTTCTATTGCCGGTATTTCCGACGCATATTATTAATTTATGCCTTATATTACTATATTAGGTATTACTCGCGGCGGTTACAAACTGAATGTCCTTTTACACTTAGAAACGGTTGATTGCTGACTTCTGTGAAACCAACGATTTAAAAATTATTCATTTGTGCACTATTTATACTGAATTTCACTGAATAATTGATTTATTGTTATTAAACGGATAAAAAATATGATTGATTTTTATTAAAATCATTATATTACTGCATGTAACAGCAATATAACTTTTATTATTAAATTAAATGGATTCGGTTCCTAACCCAACTTTTCATCATCGCCTGGGTTGACTGGTAGAGAAAGCCGAATGGCATTAGGTCCGCCCTTTGTTACCAACAATAAAGGATAAATAAATAAATTACAAAACGAACTTCTACAAACATTGTAATTCTACATTCTAAAAATATATGCAATTAATTACACGGCACATAAAATTTCGGCTCATGTCGAAAGAAGGTCAGCGTAGTTCAGGTTAAATTGAGCGGCGCGGGACAGCGGAACGTCATCGCACGTGAAGTGCCTCAATCGCGCTGACAGACTCACTCTCCTGTCTTATGCACTCTTCTCTCCTAATTTTTGCCCCGACACTTTTGGTCGTTCCACTATTGAACACGGATCTCCTCTCAGAAGTCTATAGTCTGCCACGGCCAAGTGCGGGTTGGCAGACTTCACACGCCTTAACAAGTTTTTTTTTTCATTTTAAGATGTGCAGGTTTCCTCATGATGTTTTCCTTCACCGTTACAGCAAGTTATATTAATCTTAAAACGCACATTTTGTAAAGAGATGTAAGCCAGGATCTGAACCCGGGCTCCCGAAGTGAGTGGTCGAATTTCTAACCACTAGGCCATCACTGCTATTGCTCTCCTTATTGTTCCTTGCAATTTATTAAATCGTCACTTCTCAAGAAAATAATGATATTTTTCATTAAACAGCGTGTTAATACTATAAAATATAAAATTAAATAGTGACACTTCTTGACTTGTTACATTTCATAATTATTTACAATTCCTAATGACGACTCGCAAAAGATCACCGAAAAATATCCTAACCTGAAGTGCTTTACACACATATCTTATTTTTCGATGTTTTGAAGCTTGAAACTTTTATCAGGGGCTCAGAATAGAATACCTAGGTAAATGTTCAGTGTATGACAACAGGCTCACCTCCTTTTCTATAATTGAACGTAAACGTAACTAGTCGAACATGGGATTACACTGCAATAGTTTCCCTACCTTACTGAGGATTACAGGAGTGATTTGTAAATTCCAAGAAACGAACCTCTTAATTCACTATGAACATTAATGGTCTAGCCGTAAGCCGAATGATTGTCGTATAATAGTTATTTTGATTTGTATACTCTCAATTATAGAAGAGATATATACATAGAAATTAGCTAATCCTCTTCACAAATTCAGTCGAAATAGTATCAAATACATATTACATTAATGAAATTATTTGTTATTTTAAAAAGTTTGACATTTTGGATACGAAAAAAATTGAAATAATAATACTGTCGTTAGATTTTATTTGTCCCAAGCAACTAAGAACAAACAAGACCCTTGTGACATTATAATATTCTTGGGAGGCTTCCAGCCCACGTGAAAATTTTGTACCTTTCTCTTGTGACAATAGAAACCTAGGGGTACAACACTCCAATGCGTACCCTTTCGTGGATATACGGGCGTGACGTTACATCATAATCAGGGCCGTTTTAATACAATGTTAGTGCAAATTTGCTAAATTCGAGGTAATAATGACGTATTTCGCGGAGTCCCGAAACAGAAATAAAGTGACATTAACGTAATTAAAAACGTTCCAGCCGAGTTCAACCAAGATACTCATTAACTTGCGAAAGCTATTTGTCATCATCAGCCACCTACAATTAACGGTAATACCATTATCTTGGTGTCTGAAAAAACACGAACCGTTTTGAAACGAACAAATTGGAAGGCAAAATATTTTTTCCATAGATAGATATTTATATTGATATTATTATTTTTATATAGATAGATATCTCCTCAGTGTGATTGTGGGACTGATAGATTATTTTCCACCTGCGTCTTAACCGCTACGTCATACTCGTGACAGAATCAATAAGGATTGGCATCCAACGGCCAATACAGATATTTCGGTCAATATTCCGCGCTGTTCATATTTATTTTCTTCGTAAATATACGGATATTTACGAATCTATGTTTGGATACGGATCCAAACATAGAAAAAATGACATAAATTTCATAAAGGCGCGCATGGTTTCTATGATTAAACGCCCAAGGTTGTAAATCCATTAGATACTGTACCAGTGGCAATATAACCGAAACGAGCAGATTCCATCGTAATGACGTAAGTAGCCAAAGATAAGTAGTCCTTGACCTCGCTCAAGGCTATTCTAATCGGAATATAACGTTGAAAGTCGTACAAATATCACCGCTATATATAGAACTGACTACATTAGCTCAGATATTAGTTCAGTCTTTTAAATTCTTCTCTTGTAACATCACGCTAATAAACCCTGAAGAGGTAGACATAGAAATATTATACCCTCTCTCTTTTCACTAGTTACGTTTACGTCCCAGTATGGAATAGGTGGTGCGCAAATTGTCATAGGCCAGGCACCCCCATATCCATATCCCGACTCCGAGCCACAACTAGAAGATCTAAGTTAGAGAAATCAAACAGTGCCTGACTTGGGAACTTAACCCAGGACAGTGGATGGACACTGGCGCTTGCAACCAACATGAAGAACGAAGCAGTCTAATTTGAAATTCTTCATTGGAATAATTTTTGTGTCTGTTCACATTACTACAAAATGACATGCAGATGACATGATGATGACTGCCTCGTTGGTCG
>DWEJ01000840.1:0-14730 GCA_018245835.1 Mysoria sejanus stolli
ACAAGTGCCCGATAGATGGCAATAGGCTCACCACCTATTCCATAGTGGGACGTAAAAACGTGAGACGTGGGAGTGTTATTATAGGCGTGAAGATATATAAAAAAAAAAAGAATCCTTAGTTTTACCTGAAAGTACAGGAAATAGACCGTGGAACTCTCTGTCCAGAATAAAAGTGAACGGTCGAACGGCTACTATTTCTGCAATCAAGCGTGGATTTATTGTTTTATTACAGTAATTCAGATGTTGGAATACAGGAAGAGAATTAACTTTAAGATTATAATCATAATACTGCGGGTAGGCAGTCGTGGTTATACAGGAAGAGATTGGACTTAGTCCTCAGGGTTCGAAGGTAGTATCATTGAAACTATTTCAATTTAAATAATACGTCCAAAGGCCACTGAACATCAAGTCCTTCGTGCGATACACGAGTAAGTATTAGAAAATAAAAGTGTTCGAAATTGAAAACGTTATTAAAGCCAGAATAGTCTAGAACATTCCAGTAACGTCAGCAGTATCGGAATGTAACCAACAAAAGGATCGATACACATTAGCTGCTTTTGTTCGAGAACTGGCGAATTTCACCTCCGTACCGACAACTTTATTTAATGTACGAAATTGAGCTAAAATTCGTGGCGCAAATTAGGTAATTTATAGGTAATGATCCACGCTAAGGTAGAATTTACGTTAAATTTTATATTTGTTTTAATTAGGATAATAAAAGGGAGATTTTGATGCTAATAAATGTGTTTATTGAAAAATGTGAAAATTACCGTATTTAAAATGTGATTTAATCTGAGTTATGCAAAGCCTTTGTATAAAAAATGAAATAATTTTAATTAGATATTAGTTTTATTTGATATGTACAAACGTTTATGATGTTTCTGTTATACATTAAAATTGCTTGAAATGATGTGAAATGGCACTGATTTTGTATATGAGATTATATTTATTACAATTCTAATATTATGTATGCAAGTGATGATAAGTTATCGCATAATTTATGTACATTCTAAGGCTTCTCTCGGTATTCAGAATGTCTCGTGTCCTAAGATTTCAACTGTCACTGGAATAATAACAGAGCAAATAATTATAGCGGTGAGTAACGTCGAGATACTTCCGTTCCATAACAATTTTTACACGTTACAAAAAACTATTGTTTTAATGATTTAAGGCTCGTAAAGGTTTGGAAAACTCTTATGAGCGTTGCTTTGCTTTGCTTTGGAGATTAAAGGTCATGATACAAGTCATCAAACATGATACAGGCACATTTCTCCTGTTTTCCTTTCCATCAACAGCTTGAACAGGATAAGTCATATTCGTGTGCTGAACCTGAACCTGAACCCTGTTCCAAAAAAAAATAGAAACAGGTGCTTATACATTATACAAATTTAGAAATGTTTTTATTTTTATTATTGGAGTATTGTTTAAGCTTTAACATTTAACAAGCCTGAAATTGTAAGATTATCCTAAAAAGGGGTCAAACAGTCACTATAAATAGTAGAAACGTACTATTGAAACACAACAAATTATATCGTATTTACCAGTTATGACAGTACGATATTTTGTATCATATATACGTATATATATTTGATTAAGTACAACCTTTTCCATAAAATAAATCTCGAATAAGAAAGCATTCTGTGAAGTAATTACATGTTATCTTGGCTCACAGGCGCAGGCGCTACGCCCTCGGCGCGGCGGTCCTCAGGCAAATTACTCATTATACAAGACTTTGGTTGTTTTAATTATCACTCACACATAAATTTAGTTAAACCGACCTAGTTCTTTGTTTATTGTACAAAAATGAAAAGAAGCACCATCTTTTGTTAGAAATGAGAAACACCTAAATATTTTTAATTTAAGCTATATTGTGAATTTTCACTTGACCATTACATAAGAACCCGTTTAAAAATTTTAAATCATCCTCGTGAAGTACATAAGTAGACCCCGCTGCATTGTTGATCAAAATTTCGAATATTTTTCGTTTAAAAAAAATTTTATAGCTGTTTACAATTGAGTTCAACAACAAGTGATGTTTCATAAAAACAAAATCTTTAAGACCTGTTACACATATCACCTTAAGCTGGTCTTATATGTATGTTTAATCTATACAATGTAACAAATTTATGATACTATGTGATTTTTTATAAGTTGATTGTGACGAGAATTGGTGTCTAAAAGAGGGATTTGCGATTATTCTATCATACACTTGGTATTTTTTTGGATTTAAGAAAATGCAATAACGTTACATCAATTACTAAAGCTAGTGTTGGTGCCACGCGTGAACGTGCGATCCGAACAGTGTCTGTTCGCTGAATGACTAGCTTTGGTTATTTAACCTATTAGCGCCACTGGTCTTTTTTCTGTGTAACATTATTATTTAATCAGAATCAACTTTTCTTACTACAGGTAGATTTATATAGTAAAATATGATATATGTTCAATAAAAATACTTTTTGCCTTTCATTAATTTCTGAAATCATAAATGTTTATTTTGTGGAAAATCCGTGCATTAAAGTTAGAAAGTTCATTAAACATTATAATTCTGTGATATATTATCTGCAACTGAAATTCGGACCTGTTACCTCATTACATTAACTACTTTGCATTTATTACAATAGAAATTTGATAAAGTTGTGTGCGATTGCAGAAATTATTCCAATTTTAATAATGTTATATTGAGATAATTCTATTGTAATATTGTGGCAGTTTTTTTATCTTTATTGGAAAACCCCGAACTAAACAAACTTGAAATTTAACCCAATACATTCTTCATTTTCTTTTGACAGGTATTGAATCTTAAAGAAGTTTTCAAGACATTAAGATTCAAGTCGTTATGATCCCCAAGTTGTAGAGAACTCCAAAACCATGATAGCTCATTGAACTCTAGAGAAACCTGACAAAGCGTCCTCCGGGAATCCAGAACAAGCAGATAATATTTAATGGATTGCTATTAAATTGACTTACCCTTCAAGAGAAATACTTCTTGGTATATGTGATACTACAGCATATTTACATATATTCGATCTATTTAACACTCAGTTCATTGTCTGAAATACACCTTATATACTTGAGTGGAGGGGGTCGACACTACCCACTAGGTTAGAGTGGGTAGTGTCGACCTCAAAATGGGTACGTTATTTCATAACTGAACGTAAATTAACGATTTAATGGACCCGTAAACTACGCAGAATATAATACAGGCGTTCTTTATAAAACAGCCAAACATACTGACGTACTCGAACTGAAATGGTTTTATAGACGTCTATGTCACAGAAGACCTTTCAAATCATTGCTTACTTTAGCACCTTAGCTCAGCCGGTTAAGCATAAAACACTTGAATTTACTCCTGTTACATTTACAAAAAAAATTACATTGTACGTTAGATTACCGGGCCGGGAATAGGGCTGGATCGACAGTAGTTTTATAGAGGACCCGTGAGACCGTCGGAGCTGGCTAGCTACTACAAATACAAAATGGACTTCACCTCTCGATTTTATTAGAATTGTTAGTGTTAAATAAAGTGAACTTTATACCTACCTGGACAATATTAAATTATTCACTAAATAACCTGTTCAGTTTAACAGAAATTGTCGTTTAAACTTACTTTTCTAGATAGTTGAGATGTATTTTTGATTTGGTTTAGCCCTGAGTTGTAGATTGGTACGTGTCAACCTGAAAAAGGTTATTATGTAAGACCGTATACGTATACCTAGAAATTCATATACACCATATTTAAGATATCTGACAAGCTGAAATAAGCTCACGAATTGCGTACGCAACTTGCTTAACGAGATGCCGATTTGAATCAGCTTAGAAAGAAATTAGTATTTTAGTATGGAACGCCAAAAACCCGCAGGTAAAATTAAAACAGACACACATGGTCTTCTAACAACCTTGAAAGCGGCAACCACAACCGCAACAGCGAGCATCAATCCTCGCATACTTGCAGAAACTATTCCTTGCGTTGTTGGTGAGTTGACATAAAGCAACTAGATACGCCACTTGTACCGCTCGTTCAGTCTATGATATATACATGTATAGTATATATAGTATATGTACCTCTCACCATTTTATCTGAAAAACGTATCATAAAAGTTATAAACGAAAGAGTATACATGAGATGTTTTGATGTACTTGTACAATTAAACATTCCGTGGGTATCTTCATATAAAACAAATAATGTGTCAGTTTAACTCACTAGTGCTTTACGGGATAGCCTGTCTAGTTTGTGACAAATCGGAAGTTTTCGTTCATAGTTGAGCCGGTATAAAATAGGATGTTATTTGATCAACGTGATCAATAAAGACCAGTTTGTAATGTTAAATGTGTCTGAACTTTTACCCAAATTAACAAGTAGCATGTTGAGAGAATGGCTGATGAAAGAATACAATGCGAATGTTGAGGCACGCAGGTGCCGAGAGAGGCCAAGACTCACCTATCTCGATAGAATAGGCCAAATACTGGCTGATGGGGGAGTCAGAAGTCTCCGAAACCGGCGTGCATGTATGAAAAGAGTTGTGAATGTGGAGGAGGCGCGGCAGGTCTGTAAGGATAGAGATATTTGGCACTCCGTGCTCTCTGCCTTCCCCATGAGGGACCCGGATTGAAGATATATATGTATGTATGTATCACGGAGATTACATGGTAATCACAAGTACTACTTACTTAAATGTGAAATGAAAACGGTCAGTCACTTCTTGTGGCTTTATATCTACGTCTCTAACGAAACATGCTCGAAGTCTTCCGTCACTAATGTAGACAATTTGTCTTCAGTAGATCCGAACCACTTTAGCTAAAGCCTGCTAAACGCGTCGCTACTCTAATTTGATCTTTATAAACATATACATAAAGAACAATAGAGATATAATAGAACGTAATTTAAAACTGGATTTCTCGTTTCTGTTATATAAAATTTGTATGGCACATAGTATATTATATATTTACATACATATATACATTGACGCTTTTGTAAATAATATGTACGCAAATGTTTGTGTTAAAGTTCAGAAGTATTAACCAAAATACTCAGTGGAAATCGAGAGCAACGTAAATTTGCTATGATAAAACTGGAAATATATTAATCGCTATTATTTTTGATATATTAACTACTATTATTAAATGTATATCGTCACGCTAGATCCCTTTCCGGATAGGTAAAGAGACAGGCAAGCATATACGCACACATATGTATGTATTTTCATTAATTTTATATTTGCAAATATTAAAGTTACGTACAGTTACACAATTAAGTACAATAATAAATTAGCTACGATAAGAAACTTCGAAAAGCTTTTGTTTACGTTTCGTTCTGTACCCTAATGAAGTCTATCCAATTGAATTAATACAGAACCTCGGAACCTTTCGATTTAAGTGATGTAGTATTTGTCCAACATTCATTCTTGCCACAGAGCTACTTAACTAAGGATTTGTGTACAGATTATTTTATGTAGCCTGTTAATTTCCTTGACTTAAAGTTGTATCCGTACAAAATTAAGACAAAATATAATATACAATATAATGAAAATAAAATAAACCTTCGGGCATCCGCACACACAACCATCTGATTCCAAACTAAGCATCAAAAGGGCTTCTGTAATAGTTACCACATGGCTGGTAAACTATATATGTATATATATATGAAAATATAAACTTATATATTTTAGACCAAGCCAACAAGTACCTGCACTATACAATACCAACCTGTGCTAATTACAAATAGATGGGAATCAAACAGATTGCACCTGCCTCAGTAGTTAGGTTCATTAACCAATAGTCCAATAAAATTTATATATTTCGCAAGTTTCACTTTTATATCTTGTTCCGTAACCGACGACACGTCACCCAGTGAGGGCTGGCTGTTACATGCATCCATTGATCCTGCACGTCAGTGGTGTAACTATGACCGCTAGTAGCAATGGTAAGACGTAAAACGGGAGCGTTAGGGCGATTTCATATAAACGGACTTGGAGAGTACAGCAGAGATTTGAAATAGAACTTTTGCTAAAGTTAAGTTGCTTAAAGTTGCCATTTCAATAAAATTTACTTTTACATTTTAATTATTTTGTAATGACGCTCGAGTATTCTCGGGCCGTAAATCGATTGTAACGTAAAAATAGACTTACCCGATATATATTAAAGTTCTAATTAAAAGTGATTAAAAACTTCTCTACTCTCCGAACTAATTTATTTAAAAGGACCCTTAGATGTTACAGTCGAGTATAATATATTTTTTTATGTTATTTTATTTCGTATTACCGTTACCGAGTCGATAATATCAGGTTCGGTTTCTTTCAGGAAATAGTATCCAAAATCTATAACCCAATATTTTATCAGTACAAAAACTGGTAAGTATACAAAATAATGTCCTTTCACTGTCCACAGTTGCTTGTGTTCACTATTCATTTTACTTGCCTTACTTAAACACAAAACTTTCGCGACAACTGACAATACATTCCATTGTTGAAAAACCGCGCGCGAAAAATCCGCAATTTTTATTTTTCGCCTGTACGTTTGTGAATGTTTGTTGGTGTTTTTTTTTAATGTTTACCTTCCGATATATGTTATCTGTGCTCCGGAGAGTTCAATGTTTTTAATTAAAATTCGGAATTCTGTTTCCATTTTGATGCTGAATTTAGATTTTCGAATTGAAATTTTTGCTTCCTTGAAACATTTTGCAAAACAAAAGCCGTAAATCTATGTATATCAGGTTTACTGATACGTTGTATTCCATGTGTAAAACTTATATGATATTAAACCGACTCTTTGGGATCCATAATTACTTTCATAGGTTATGAATGGAACTTTTAATGGAGAACATTTAATGGAAAAATAAAACAGCTAACGTGACGTTACACACAACATATCATACAACGAAAGCTTCACCTAATAATAAAAATTCTTTGTAGTCAGTCACAATTAGATACCCATCATATAAAAATGTTTTCCAATAACTGGTTATCGGCATCGTAGTTTCAGCAGCTCGATTGTCATAGGCTAAACCTTTAAAAAATTTATTTGTTTTAAAATTACCAATACCAATCCAACCCAATAGTTAATAAATGGCAAAGTAAATAATTAAGAGAATTAGAGGATAGAGGAGATACAATTGATAGGAGGGTCCACGTTGTATTCTCCAGATGAGCCGGGAATGGTGCGGACGTGCTCCGAATCACTAAAGCCGGACAATTACTGTGTTCCTTTGATTTAAATTAAGATGAAGGTAATATCACGGGAGGAATAATTACAATTAAAGAGATTCCTTCATTAAAAAGATTTTTTAAGGAGCTCCCTTGAGAGCGTTATTGCTACACTCATTGAAGGTACCGCTACGCAAGAGCAGTGGTAATATTATATTCACAGATGTTCAGGATATTGTGACAACCATCTATATGAAACCTGCACCATATTAGATAATGGCTAGAGTGTACTGGGTTTATAATTCGTTTAGCGGTTACAGGGGAATTTGCGAGGAAACCTGATTAATTCCTATAAAATATTTTATTCTGTACTTTCATTTATATACCTACTGTTTATATGAAAATATAAACATGAACATATAAATATGAATATATAAACATTTTAAAAGAAACAAGAACATAAACATTGGTGCTTAACAGTCAATGTATGTGTTCTTTGTACTTTTTCTAGCGCTCTTTACAAAACATACGAAGATTACTTTAAAATGAACAGGTACTTAAAAAATAATACCACTAATTATACAGATGAATCAACAAATAAAATCAGAATCAAAAGTCGTACAACGAAAATACAAAATTTTTCCTACGAATGAAGGAAAGAAAAATAACGCAACCCAGATAAAAGAAATAAACAGTATTGGAAGATATTCCCGTCGTTTTCTCCCAATAGTCCGGGAATGGTGCAAACGTGCTCCGAATCCTCGAAACGGGACAGAGGCTATTTTTCTCGGATGCAAATGAGAACGGTTCACGCTAATGACGTTATGAAGTGGACAGATATGGAAAGTTATGGGATCTTGGACTGACGTGTTCGGGGCACTCGAGTAGTTTATATGGTTATAGAGAATTAATGAATTACGAACAGGACTTTTATCTCACATCATCTGTATTATAGAAAGACTTGGTATTACTGCAGTCTGAACACGTTTCTGTTCTATATTCTGTTCTATAGGACTGACATCAATGGGTTATGCGAAGCCTTTGTATTGGCCATTGTAATATGAGACATACTCATCAAATACTACTAGCTATTGTTCCTAACGATAACCTAATGCAAACAAAGCCGTTTAGTGGCAAGTTTAGATGCATACAGAGACGATATCTGTAGATAAAATACACTTCAATATGTCAAAGCAAACTTCATAATTTGATGAATTGAAAGGTTCTAGCTTGGTTATCATAAATAAGAATATTTACTGATATGAGAAATAACTATTGTATTAGACAGAGAATAAAATTTTATTCTCTGTCATCGTACAATTATACGATGCGCAGGGCAGTCACTGTATACAAGTTTATTTTCTACAGGAAAAGATTAGATGCAAATACGTTCAAAATTCTGTTTAATATTTTGTTAAACACATTCGTTATAAAAGTAACCTTTTGAGTATTTTTGGTATAAAGGGAGACTGGCAGGCTTCGTCGTGGGGAACAAAGGCTTAAGAACAGTAGAGGAGCGTGTGCGGGCTTAACAATGATAAAATTAACCGAGTGTATAAACGTTGGAATTTAAATTCGTCTAGATTTAATGTGACCGTACAAATCAGTCGGCCGCGGGGATTTTCGTAATAGCGTATAACAAATGTACCGTCAGATGTAAAAGCAACCAAAATGTTGTCATATTCAATAATAGTTTTGAGTCTTACAATTACACGTGCATATACATATAGTTGAAATATATATACCTAGACTGATGTTTATTTTTATCGTACTGATAGCTATTTAAAAAATAAAAAATCGAGACACTGCTAGAGTCAATATCACATCATTTCTTTTTATAATGCTTGAATAACATTCAAAATTCAGTGTCATAGATTTAAACCTTTGTTTCAATCCTTTAGTCAATTTCACATCGAATTTCTTCAATTTTGATTTTTTTAAGTTGAGTCGTCATAAATATCAAGATATTTCCAAATTCAGATTTGCAAAAAGTTTTGATACGAAATATTACTGAAAACATTCTTGTTTTGTCGACCCTCCGCATACATCTACGGAAATTGTAAAGCAGAATTGGGTAGTCATTTCATAAATTGCATTTGACCAAGCGCCTCGTGATATTAAATTTGTGAATATTTACGCTTATTCCGAAAATTCGCAATGATTTTAATGTGCCTCACCTCTATTGGCAATCTGCTGCTATGGGGATGAAAACCTACGAGGGGGCGCGGCAGGGTTTGAGGGTAGATCGAATAAATATGATTGCTTGATGTTTTGTTCGGTAATGTCGAAAAATCCATATTTAAATTGGAATGATGTTGAGCTTGTAGCTCAAGTATTTTGTGGACTCGCCCAAAAATGTAATTCGATGGTAAGTACTTCATGACATCAGGAGAACAATATAAAAGTTCCCTTTCTGTTTGACCTCATTCTGACCAGTTCTCTATTCAGTCTATTTAATGTACTTATGATTTTTCTACTTCTACTTGCTTGTACTACTTTCTCTCTTCGAAATGTATTCTTCTTTAAAGCTCTTGCCCTCCTCATCTGTCATCGTCTCCATAAATAGTGATATTCGGTGAACATAATTTTGCTGATGAACATGAGTTCATTTACATGACTGTACCACATAGCGATTACACATTGTTAGATCCCATTCTGGCTAGTGTCAGATAACCCAGACCTCTCATTAAAATACCTGTCAAGCAATTTAATTAAGTAGTGACGATGGAACGCGGGTACGCTCGGCATTTCCTATTCACCCCGAATAGGTTTGATAACGTTTTTAGATAAAACCTACCGTACATTCTCATTAGTCATGCTTGCGAATCCGTATGCACGCAACGCTTTCGATTTTACAGATAGAAACATGAACTTGAAGAACTTGCACATGATCGAATCAACAATGTCTAAAAGTAAGCATCGATCAAATATCATGTATACCAATAACGATTGAATATTAACCCTGGTATCAGAACAAATAGCTAGTGTGATTATCTTTAATTACACATAAACACCTGATTCAGAAACTTTTCCAATATTTACATCGATGGAATATATCCTACTCATGACACTTACATTCACGAACTTTTGATTCCACTGTATCATAACTACTCGTATTTTGTATAATTAATAAATAAATATCCTAAGCCGATCGGGACAGTGAATTACGAGTACCTATATAAAGGACCAGCCATTAAATCGCATGATAGAAATTTCTTCTTGACAAGTCTGAACTTGAAATAAACCAAAAGCTAATTCCATAAAATGTAGAGGTGTATGAAAGGTCCAATAAGTACAAAATCTGTAGTAGTACATTTTTCTCCGGAATTTAAACAACAATATCCAACGTTGATTCAACTTACATATAACTTGGAATATGTCAGCGCCCAAGGGGTTAAACACTTTGCATGTTTATCTGAACAACCTGTTATCCCTCTAATGTAATAGGCAATAATGGCAATAGGCTCACCACCTATTCCATGGCAATAGGCTCACCACCTATTCCATAGTGGGACGTAAAAAAAAAACGTGAGACGTGGGAGTGTTCTGCATTCCTCTGCCTACCTCTTCGGGGATTATAGGCGTGAAGATAAAAAAAAAAGAAAAAAAAAATGAGTGACATATAAAGTTATAATAATAAATAATTGTAAGAATTTTGGTCGTTGAAAGTAAATATCGAAATTTATATCATTTTTTTACGTAGACATTGAAGTATTTAGCTGATTAATGATACAGGAACGACAAAAATGGTACCTAGTCAATTTACACAAAATTTTATTTACATTTTTTTTTATCTTCACGCCTATAATCCCCGCCTATAATATATATTATTTCAAAATTAATCATTATTTACATAATGATTAATTTTGTAAAAAGTCATATTATCTTTACCATTAATAAGTACTCTGGTTTAGATGCAGATGGCGTTGCTAAAGAAATTTGGTATTATGTTGATACTACCCTCATTTACGACATCTTGAGTAGCAGTGTTTCTATATCAAAATAGCAAACACGTTCGAAAAAGTTTAAAAGAGATAATATTTTAATATAAATATTTATAAAACGCAAGCGGGTTTTTATTAATCACCTCACACACTACATATCGTTTGATCTGTATAATGCTATTTACTCATCCAGCTGTTTTATGACGCATTTCTTTTTAATTCTCCATAGAATTTTTATCGCTTCGCTTTGAAAACAATATTCACGACGATGAAGCTAGTTTGCGTTTCAGTAGTATTTTAGTATTTTTATTTATTTTTATTTTAATATATTAATTAATTTGCGAATTAAAGGTCCAAAAAGGGTAAAAAAATAGCCTATTTCGTTTTGTGAAAAATAAATGCCACGATGAAGCTAGCTTTTAGCAGAATTATTGCGAATTGGAAGGTTCAAGAAGGGTAAAGTAGTCTGAACTTAATTCATCGTTACCTTTTGAAAACATTATTTCCACGCCGATAGCTAATAACACGTCTCTTTGTAAACAAAGGCGAATAGTGACCGTGGGTATAATAATATACTGTCTGCGGCTCGGCATTGGGAGGAATGTACAATTAATTTAATCCACGCCCTATCAGCTTTTACCGGTTAAATGAATGTCGAGCTTTGATAGATTAAGTTCCCGTATCTGTAGTAGCAATTTGAATGTTACTGATCATAGTACTGTCAATGTACTGTTCCAACTGTTCATAATACTATAAATATTCTGTTCATTCGTGATGAATTGCTTATCAAAATATTAGTTTTCATAGATTTAATGAGACGGTCTTATCACTCAAGCAGGGGCCGGCCAGACCAGGTATGGCTTAGAAGAGGGATTGTTGTGTGGGTTGATAGTGTAAAAACGGAGTAAATTAACATAAGGGAGAATAAGACCGTTATATAATTACACATTGAATAGCTCTATTGAGATACACCGGGCATATCCAGACTACGAGCTACTAATTCGAAATCTATATAAGAAATTATCCAATAGTGTCCAACCTGGGATTGAAACCTAGGACCTCCCGATTAGTAATTATTAAAATTTGTTTTACATTCAGTTGAGAGTGTAAGTTTTTTCTCATCATGTTATCGTTTCACTGTTGGAACATGGGTTTCCTCTCAGAATGAGAAGGTTAGGCCATAGTTTGCCACGCTGGCCAAGTTGTTTGGCAGACGTTTGGCAGACGTCATTGTCATACGTCTTAGAAAGCAAGCTAGTGCCATACGATGGAAGATTTATATGCTTTACCACCAGCATAGCTTTATTGTAGCCATGTAGCTTTGTATTGTAATACGTTTTTCGAAATCTACAGCACGGTTGTATGTTATAAATACCAAGGCCATGAATAAGGGCTCAAAGGTAATAAGCTAGCTCTATAAATGAACTTTATGTTTATAATTTGTTATGAAACTAGTTTAAAGCTTTTGTACCCAAAGGCGTCTTTTGTGGAAGCCCTCTACAGTTGCAGAATTGACGCAAAATAAAGGACTTTGAATTGGCAGAAGACTTTTTGTATTATATCAGTGATTGAAGTTGTATAAAGTGTTTTATCTTATGTATTATTTGCTAAACGTTTCGTGAGTACATACGTAGGTACTTGATTACATTATATACAGACGGAAACTCCGTAGCATGTTTTCTGCGATTGACGGGGCCTCAAGAAGGACGTCAGGTAAATTTGAAAATATTCGGCCTAACCTCAAAAATTATGTACATATGAGGTGAAGCGGTACATAATGTAACATTATGAAATTAATTTGAAACCATAATAATCCTTAAAAGTATTCTTGCCATCTCACACATATGCTTTCACTTCACACATACATGGACGCACACGCACAGGCACGTTTGAGCTCAAGCGCAGACACTCATACATAACTTAATATGTACTTATTATTGCATGACCACACTTTGATTTAGCCAGTGTGCAAGTTATTGACAATAATTTGGGAAGAACCCTACATATTCACATTCTATCTATGTATCACCTATCACCCGTCGCGTCGTATTCTTCACCGTTGGGGGTCGTGACCCCCTTCACGGATCACCTTCTCCCGTATGGTGTTACGACATGGATTGCGGTATTCGATTGTGTGTATGACCTTGTGGCCTATTCAGTGAGGTCTAGTCTACAGACTAAACGTCTGTCTAGCGAATTATCCATCTCCCTCGTAATCTTTTTCCCTCGCTCTCACCAGCCATTTCCCTGTCTGTGTTTTGGGGGGGGGGGGGTGGAATACGTTCCTCGAACCCGTGCCGGGGTACAGGCTGTCGTGAAAGGCGACCCAACGCTGGCAGATCACGGTATGGCGCGGCCCGCCTATGCACAGCTAGATGCTCTGGACGCCTTTGAACAGCAGCGTGAACCCGCACGCCCAGTGTAGGGCATAATCCTTCAGAGGACTGCAATAGGTTGATGATGATGTTTGCCTGTAGTGATAACCTTCTTAAGATTTCTACCACGCTTACTGTCGATGTGACTAGATAACACATTGATAATAATATAAAATTAATATATTTTTAAACATACACCTTCATGTATTTTTGAGTGGATACATATATTTGTCTTCGAATTCTATGAAGTTAGGAACGAATTTATCCCGTTGAAATTGATTTTTTTGTTTCGTTCAATATTCGGTAATGTTATTCGTTTATACCTTTCAAAGGTCTAGTATCGTATCACTAAAGGTATATAGTTACATTAAGAATCAATATCCGTTTACACTCAGGCGGTATTTGCTTGCTCAATACGCGGTTCTACATCACTATATGCCATTTTCAGCAATCCAGATATCTTGGTTTCGAGAATTCCAATCACCACTGCTGACACGGATATGATTTCGATTAAATTAATATTTATTATATACTTTGATAGTATCTCGTATCGTTTAGAATTATACAATTTATTGTTCATTTATTATATTAAAAGAAACATATTTAAAATTTTGCATTGATTTATGTAATTTAACGATATATTTTTAACTGCAACCAGTAAGTTATTTGTCATTTGTAATTAATTGAATCTTTTTTATAATAAAGTACCTGTAGTTGGTTAAAGTGTAAATATATTTTAATTATTAACTTATACCTATTCCCGCAAACCAACTTCCAATTTATTATTAAAATAAATAATTTTAATCCTGGTTTATAAGGTAATCACGGGAAAAATATATAAATTCTGTGTAACATTTCGTAAAAATAAGAAATACACCGAACATTATGACATTTCCTCCGGGATGAAATGAAAGAAATATACTGTAACAGTTCCAAAAACACATGTGAGACATGAAGGTCATATTACATTAGAACATGTAACGTTAACCTTCAGGGATATACGGTATTTGATATTAACATAGGATGATGTCATACTTAACAACTTAACAACACGCCTTTATCCCCGAAAAGGTAGGCAGAGGTGTTTGGTACACTCATACGTTTCACTAGTTACATTTAAGTCTACTACGAAATAGTGTTGAGACTCAAACGAAGTCAGACACCGAGTCAACACTAGAAATTTTTATTAGAAAATCTTAGTTAGAAATACCCAAGAGCACGGGTCCCATGATCTGAACCCAGGTCCTCTCGATCTGCAGTTGCATTTGTCAG
>DWEJ01000841.1:0-14725 GCA_018245835.1 Mysoria sejanus stolli
ACCTAAAATTACTAAAGTCATGCAGCAAATTGGAAACGTTTTCATGTTCCCGAAGCTGTAATTTACAACAATGTAATAATATTCAGGTAGTAAAACCAATAGCTGCAAATAAATGGTAAAAGCTACTATGATTAATATTCCATTTGTTTTCATACTGTGCAAATTAACAATTTGTATGACTGCAGTATCCATTTATTGTCATGTTGTTTCCCTAATCTTTGTAGTACATGTATTAATAACACATTTCCAAGTCATTGTAGTACATGTATAAAAAACACATTACTTTAAGATTAGTCCATATTATAATGTTGAACAGTTCTGCCAAGATGGACCTGCCAGTTTAAAGACTTGTTAAAATTTTGTATTTCTTTTTAGGTTGAATATATAGAAGATGATTCGGATAACTTTGATGATGACTATGAGGGACATGAAGAGGATGAAGAAGAAGGAGAGCAGCACATAGACGAATATATGGATTATGAAGAAAATTTAGAAAGTGAGCATGCGGCGACAAATGGTAGACATTCCTCTTTAGAAACGATAGCTGCGGATAGAAAACAAA
This sequence comes from Mysoria sejanus stolli, assembly GCA_018245835.1. Classification (NCBI taxonomy): domain Eukaryota; kingdom Metazoa; phylum Arthropoda; class Insecta; order Lepidoptera; family Hesperiidae; genus Mysarbia; species Mysarbia sejanus. The sequence continues at coordinate 563 of DWEJ01000841.1, forward strand.
AGCCAGGTGTTGATAATGTAGAATTGTTAAAACTTTTCACTAATGTACAGAAAATGCAAAGACAAGCAGCCAGTCTCCGAGAAAGATTAAAAAGGAACATGAAGATTTACAACCGTCAGACCAAATTATTAGAGAAGTTGAAAGAAGTCATAGAAACGAAAAAGACCATATTAAATCAAAGGAAGAAAAAGAAGTCAAGAATCCTTCTTTCATTGCAAGATAAGATAAAAGAGGATACAAATGGTCTTGTGCTCGCAATGCCAACGAGACACACAGATGACTTGAAAAACTTTGCACTAAGCATTTATAGGTACTCCCCACAAGCCTACATTTATGTTAGGAATAATCTAAGAACACTGTTACCAAGTACAGATGTATTAGAATCTTGGTTGAACACTGGGTATGAACCCAAGAATGTGTTGTCTAGTAGTAATCTTATTAAAGTGACTTCAGAGTTGAATGAGACAGAGCTGTCGTGCAAAGTGACTTTACGCTAGTTAAGTGTGAGTTAGGGATACTGTAATTTGTGAATAAATTTGAAATATTTCTAATGATCTTGTGTTGTTTTATTATTCTCAAGATTATTTTTTCTAGCTTGAATCTGGGACGTTTTTTTATAAGCTAGCATCCAAGGGAGTTAATAAATGGATAGGTAGACATTACAGTTTATTCCAGTTAATTTGTTATTGTTTAGTCTTCTAGTAGTTCAGTGGCTAATGTTTTAGGCTAGTGGCTGATGTTTTATAAAATGTATAGTGGTAAGCATCTACATTTGTTTTGCCTGGGAGTAAATATATCTATACATACATAAGTATTTGTAAATTTACATAAAATATGTGTTTATTATCTACAATCTGGTTATAGCAGAAATCTGTTTTGCTTACAAAACACGTTTTGGTATGTTAAATTATCTTGTTTTATTCTTATTAGGCCAAAGGCTGATGACACCTAATGGACTATGCATTTTTGAATGACAAAAAGTATACGATTCAGCTTATAATTACTATAGCATGAGACATTATAAATCCGAAATTTTTCTACCAGGGAACATACATTAAGGTGTTAATTCCTATTTTGTAAAAATGATTTAATTACTTCATATTAAAATAATAAGTTACTTTTCACGGTCTGTAGTCCGTGAGTTAGTTCATTTAAATGTGATGAGCAAAAGCAGGTGCTAAATATAGTCGTCATTTCTCGTGTTTAAGTACATCAGTTCACAGTAGAACGGTTATTCCCTCTACCTAATCAATGAACGTCTTTTCTAAATAGTTTACTCCAAGAAACCATCGAACCAATCTACACCTTAAAAATATTAGGTCATTCATAAGTTCATCGACAGATGGAGCTGGTACAAAAAATCAGCGCGCATGTGGAAGTAAGATAGCAATATATTCGAATGAATAGACGGACCAACCAAACAAACGATTCCGCTTAGTACCGTGATTCCTTCCTCGAGAACGGGCTGTGATGTGGTAACCGGCGAAACGGGTTTACGTCCCGCGTAAACGAAAATATATTTCCCATCTGTTCGAGTATTGTACAAGTTTTTTTATTGTTTCCTCAAAAACAATCGACAAACATGCGTGCGTTCTGCGTCCTATCATATGCAGTTGCGCCGTAACAGTGTTAGGTTTTTACATTTTTGTGTTCGCGAAGTGGCTATTGTGATTTTTGTTTTAGTAACCGTGTATTGTGAATGGATTTATTGTAACCTGATTAAGGAGGCTTGCGCTTCATAAAAGGTAAGTTGATTTATTTAGATTTGATGATAATGTGTACCTTTGTCCGTGTTAAATTAGTATCTAAGATTTCTCTGACTAATACGGTGAATTGAAACTTACTAGTTGTGAGCCAGTCGCCAGTAACTGGACTTTCGCAATCACTATTCCTTAAGCGTGAGTTGCATTCCATAAAAGTAAACCGTAGTACCATAAAGGCGTTACATTCAATCAATGTTCGTATACGTGTACATTTTTCAACGTCTTCATAAACAATTATATGTATAATAATTGTCGATTTAAATTCGAATCACGCGCCCCTGTCATTTCTCTTTCGACATAAAGGTGCAGGAATAAATTTCTCTGATTACCAGTAATTTAAAAGTTGACTTCCTTTGTGCGTCTTTCCCTAATTGTAATAGTTAGGCTTGCTTGATGACTATTTAATACAATCTTGTGTTTTTGAATTGTTATGTATAAATAGCCTCCTTCTTTATGTCTGCTACCCACATCACCTTCATTTTATTGTTGTATTATATATTACGTACCCAACTGTGTTTCAGAAATATAGAACGATCTTGTTCTTCAGTTCCCTTATATCTATCTGCTTCTTCATAAAGGATTAATCTAAGGAAGAAATAATAGTTTTTCCGCAATCATGTCTTCGGACATAGATGTAATCCGGTCAATTAATCTTATTAGGCATTCTAGTATTATACTTTTCGTCATACCTACCTACTTATTTTGATAATTTATTTGGAGGGGGATCTAAATGGGATCACTTCGTTATTTCAGAGTATTTATTAATAAATATCTACTCGAGATCCCAATAACTCTTGTGTGTTTAGGTATAGTCGGAGTTTGTCGATTCAGCGATTATGTTAGATATTGCTAACATTTTTTGAAAGTTAGGTAGGTACTTACAAATATTTACGAGGACAAATCGAAATTTAGAATTTGTAAACCACCTTGTAGACTATAAAACTTTATTAAAATTTTATTACAATGATTCAGAAGATTTGCGGGTGTTATTTTGGGGAGGTTTTATCAATTTCTCAGACTAATTATGCTACACTGCATACGGAATAATGGGAAATTATTTGACAATACCTGTATGCGACTCTTGATTTTTCTCGGTTTACTTTTAAATCTACAATTAAAAATAACTGGTTAAACACAATAGGTAAAATTATCACAATTTTTGAAACATGACAGTACTACCTACACCTCTCTGCGGGCCCCTTCGGGGAGATCCAAGCGTGATGATATGAAGTATAATTAAAAACAATTCTGAACTTGCCCAACAAGACTCAGGGCGCGAGTAAAATAATATCACTTTCCCGACCCGGTGTTTTTTATAGACCGCCTAAGTGTATTAAGCGATGGACGGGTTTATTTATACAACCAAGCCTACATATTGTCACAGCTGAAATCTAATTTACTCTTCTGTAGTATCCATAGATCTCGAACAATTAAGAAGTTCCTTGCGCATTTATAGTATCCATAGTGGGTCATAAACGTAATTGATGAATTGTGGGAGTGTACTACATTGCTCTGTCTACCTCTTCAGTGTTACAGGCGTGAAATTACGTATGTATCCACTTAAGGTTAAACATTTAGTTTGAATTCCAGTAAACTGGTGTTGATTAGTGATAAGCTAGCAATAATTGAATAAGTAGTCAAACTTTTTTTTTTCTTTTATCTTCACGCCTGTAATCTCCGAAGAGGTAGGCAGAGGAATGCAGTAGTCAAACTTACCATTGGAAACACGGAATGCGACAGTTATAATCTTTAAGACGCAGAATATTTATTCAGTTTGTCGTTTATTGTTGGATCTATTAGTCTTACTACGCGCTACTTGCTTGCTGGGAGGAGGGGAGGGGTAAAGGACTAGGTTTGTTTCACTCAAATTTTACTGTCTGCGGAGTCGGAATCTAATTCGATATGTAATAGCTCAGAATTGATATCTAACAGTATCTTTCATTACTTTTGATACCAAGGGCGATAGAGGGCTTTGCAAAAAGAACGTTTCAAGTTTATTTACTTTGTGCAACCCCTTAAAGTATAAAGGCTACATGGGCGTATTTAATGGGTTACTGGCATTTCGGTAGGCGTTTACATCACTAATAGTAATAGTATATCAAGTGTATATACAGAAACATATATGTGATAATACTAAAATTGTAATATTACACTAAAGTTAATAAGTGGAATATGGGCAACGAATCTACGCCAAGTCTATTTGTTAAGTGTTCTATGGTCGCTCACACCTTATTGTCGTGCCTTTGTAAGTAATTTAAGTGTATCGTAAAATTGTTTTGACGTATTCAATTTTGTGAGCTTTACATAACTATCGACGGTTATTTGACACGCGAACAATGCAACTGCCTCGTTGGTCGAGGTTTTTATCTTGTCTGTATTTGTGCTCGGTGTATAGCAATACACTTCCTTTACACCTCTCACCCCGCTCCTCCTTCCCTCTTACGCCCTCCGCCCTCTGCCATCCCCTTCTTCTCCTCTTATTCTCCTCTTATTCCATAGACGACTTCAGTGTAAAAGGTGAAACGTTAGGCAGAGGAGTGCCTCGGCTTACCTGTTTGACTATTACAGGCACGAAGTCACTTTAATTTAAAGAAGTAAAAAAATCAATACTGAGGTTATGTTTCATATCGTAAATAATACAGACATATTTACGTATTTTTAAAGAAACTTCGTTTTATCATTTTAAGTTCACCCCAACACAGGCTGTTCGTCAGACAGAATCATTCGAACAACGGTCATTCGGTAGTATGACAAAAGTTTAATTGACTTGACCAATTGAGGTCGAAACTGACCCACAGTTGCATCATTGTTCAATTTTAATTAATTAGCCTAGCGGCGAACGGCTTTGGCCGTCGGCTCCGGCGTTTTGATATAGCGTTGAATCATTGCTGTAGGTTTTAGATCAAAACGAAAGGATGAAGATCGTTAGTTAGTTGCGCAAATAGGAACACGATATAATTCTAGCCTTCGTGTATACAAATACGTCACACGCATTCATATCTACATACATACACACGGAAGTTTAAAACATTATGTATCCTATATGTATTAATAAATCGTGGTATTTTGACAGATGATACAAACGTCATAATTCAATCTGACTGATAAACACTGGCTTATATAGTTAAAAATGTTCGAATTTCAAACGTTAATTTGAATTCTATAAATAAACATTAATTTAAAGTCTCAAAATGGAAAAACTGTATTTATGCAGGGTCTAAGGAATTTAAGGTAAGTTATTATACTATAATAATAATAACTATAGTGTATTATAATAATAAAACTGAAGCTATTCAATGCAATAGGAAAATTTAGCAAGAAATATAACATTTTATATCCTACTAAAAACATATTGTATCATCTATCTTGTATTTGCCTTGTAGTTATCAGTTACTCTTTTCCCGACTCTTTTACTTACACACTGTTAATCATTACTATTAATTGTTTAATTTGTTGCATAGCTTGATTAACTTATCAGCGATCAAAGTAGTACAGTTAAGAAATATTTCAAAATATGCAAGTCTTACTAAGCTGTGCAAATCGTCAGCGTGTTATAGAAATGGAGATAAAACTCCATCTTTTCAGCCCTCCCTCCTTATCAATCTAGAAACCGGTTTTCAATCGCAGTAGAAAGGGTCTTAAAATTAATTCACCTGAAACATGTTACAAATTTAGTATCGCAAATTGCTTACTCGATTTCATCGAGTGTTCCAATTAAATGTTAAGTAGAACTAATCTAAATTTGTTTTGTAACAGACAGACTTAAATGTACACAAATCTTTGTGTATACACAAAGGCAGATGGTAATGTATTTAGCTGATTTGCCTCAATTACCGCCTTGGATATCGGCCAAGAAATGTATGGACACTTGACGTGATGCTAAAATAACAAAACATTCAAAGCTACTAACAACTACCTATAATTTGATAGTAGTTATGGCACAGCACAGTTCGTTTCTGATATGACTCAGTACATTAATGAATAAAGTCGTACATCATGTTTTTGTATACCTTATGGAAAGGGATTTTTAGTACTTAAGATGCACGGAAATATGTAAAAAATCCTTGTACTGAATGAAAAATGTATTCCATTTTTAAAGAAAACAGTAGAACAGACAACAAAGATGTCTTATTGACGGCGTAGTTCTTTTCACCAATCTGATTGCTTGCTGCCTCTTTTCTACCTTTCGCCTTCTTTCAACCTTTCAATCGTCTTTGTTATATAAGATAGATCAAAGTAAGTAGTGTTTAGTTTATCAAAGATTAATCGTTAACAAGTGGTTGCTTCGTCGGTCGTGTTGGTTGCGAGCGCGACTGCCGAACAAGAGTACCTGGGTTCAAATCCCGTGTCTGGTACTATTGGAGTTTTCTAACTTAGATTTTCTACTAGTGGCTCGTAGTCTGGATATGTAACCGGTCTATGACAATAGACACCACCTGTTCCACAGTGGTACGTTAACTAACTGAAGAAACGTGGGAGTGTTTTGCATTCCTCTGCCTACTTCTTCGGGTTACACGCGTGACTGTACAGCAATCACAGTAATATGACTTTTTCTTTTTAACTTTTTATTTGGTTTAATAAAAACGTGTTTGATCGTTTCGAGCAGATTACTTGTAGCTGCAACCCTTTTTCATCCCTCCGTATCGCACGGATCTGTCCCGCGATTGTAAATGCTCGGAGCCCTGTATAAGCCAAGGTCCATAGTTACATTCATTTTATTCTTAATATTTGTAAACATTCTTTTGCATTTTAATCGGCTTAATGAAGTTACTTGAGTAATATTAGAGTATGAAACGCGCAACACACTGAATAAGATTAAATGTTAATATATTTGTATAATTTCTAATGCTCAGTCAATGATGTAATCACACAGAACAAGATTATGTCAATATATTAATAATTAACGTGAATTATTAAGTCAATAATGTATTGCATATTTATTTAAAAATGCTAAACAATATATTTCCTATTTCACTATTCAAAGGCACACTTGAACATAACGTAGACTGGTTTATGTTCCCAGTCTACGTTCCACTGTTCGCGTTGTACGATAATGCGTATAGAGTGCATTGTATTTTTGCATCAGCACAATTATCATGATCACACGCAATCACACGATCACACATCGTCATCACATTATCATGATCACAAATGTTTTTGTTACAGTGTCTGTCGCGAACCTCCCAAAACATGATAATGGATAACGCATGTTTTAATTTCATTTAAAAAGAGAACACCAACCAACGGACACAGAAGTAAATTATGGGCGAGTGAGATACACTGTAGTACTCTACTTTCGGTACAGTTACGTAACAAAATGTCTAAGTAAACAACCACTTTTAGTTAAAAGTCGGTCTCGAGTGCTTACCGAGTCTTACAACTAACTCGAAACAAAGTGTATATATCTTGGAGTTTCACATTGAATAAAAATTTAACGCTTTTCGAATCAACTTGGTGTACTCGCATTAACTGCCTCCCGGTACGTGTTGAATAAGGGTAAAATGTATGATTATTCACAATTAAGCTTCGTTAATGATCTGGCGTGATAATACATTACGCATGTATTTCTCCGTATGGGTAGGCAGGGGTTTAGTACTCTCACTTTTCACAATTCATGTTATACGTATGGAATAATGCCATGGAATACGTATTTGATTTTTCTAACTTACATTTTGTAGTAATGGCTCGGAGTCTGGATATGTCTCCGGTGCACGGCAATAGACTCCCCACCTATTCTATAGTGGGACGTAAACGTGACTGGTCAAAAGGTGGGAGTGTTCTACACTTCGCTGTCTACCTCTTCTAGGATTACAGGCGTAATGTTACGTTTTCTATACACATAAGCCACTTCGGGGATTTTTTCTTTTTGCTGCCCGTCTCCCTTAACTGTTCTACAGGAGTTGAAAGGCTTGTGTTTACCAACTTACACATACATTATTTAAAAGTAAAGAAAAATCTTTCTTTCTCAATAGAATTGTACTAGAGAAATTTGACACTTTTCCGTCAGTGTCGTTTAGTTCCTTATGTTCGTTTATCAAATAATTGCAATAAGATTAATAAGCAATGTGTGAGCTTGTGTTGTCTTGTGTATGTATGTGCGTGTGTGTTTATGTTAAACTTTTCATTACAAAAAATCTCTTTTACATTTAGGGATTTTCAGTTGACTGGTTTAAAATTATCCGAGTTCTCTTTAGCAAGCTTATTGTTACTTTAGCAAGTCTAGATTGTTAATAGTTGTTTCTGTGTTAGACGTAATGTTTCACTTAATATTAAGCGGTTGCGTGACTCTAAACGGCGACCGCCTTTATGGACGATTGTTCAACGAAGGACGACTTCTAAGAAGGAATAGTCAATGCAATGAGAGTTGTTTTGCTTCTTATCTCAAGAAGCTGCGAATAGGAGAAGCCCACGTTTCTGTTGGCTACGTATAGCCGTCGAAGGGACTCGCCCGGGGTCAGTTTGGTACAGTGCGTTGCTGTCCCCTGGGGAATAGTTTACTTAACGCGTAAGTTGGGTTGGCAAAATATTATTAGTAGCGGTTGGGCAAAATATTATTAGTAGCGGAATTGGGGTTACTGGACGAATGGGTCTTTTTTGTCTTTTTCCTAATAGTTCCATTGCTCTTGTGTTCTAGATTTCATTGTCGTTCCTGAGAAATTGTTGTCTCTGGTTTTTGATACGATGAAAATACATACATATGCTATATACTGAATCTATTTAAATTCTGCTAGGATTTTTACATTAGCCCGAATATAATTTACGAAGAGGGTAGATAAGGTTTATTAATTTTTAGATCGATAAGTTTTCGATAATTTTTTGAACAAAGATACAGTAACATAATTATATTCTTTCCTACATATGTACGTAGATATAAATTATGTACATTATATATTTCACTCAGTACCGAGTTTTATGTAGTAGCGTATGATTTCTCTGATGTTTTGAGATATACGATGCATACATTTAAAATCGGTCAACAAAAGAGAAATGGTTTTAAGGCTAGGCTGGAAGGTTTTACCGGAAACAAAACGGGTTTTAAATAAATCTCGTAACACGCTCCTTGTCCCGACTGTTTTATTTAAACAGCTGAAAATAGCAAAACAGCCGCCGCCGGCGCAGGATCGTAAGACTTGGAGTGTGACCCACTGCTTTGGGGCACTAGGTCACGCTCGCTGTTTTATATTTATTTTCAGTTTGCAATCCTTATTCTTATGCATGGATCATCTGTACTAATGAATTTAGCAACCGAAGTACTTAAAAAAAACTCGAATGCATTTTTTACATTACATATGCTTCAAAGAATAAGAAATTGAATAAGAATAAGAATGAAGAATTGAATAAGAAATTGAATAAGAATAAGAATAAGAATGAAGAATTGAATAAAAAAGCAATTAATTCCTAGTTCAAATTGTGCTTCTGTCTCTCTGATAAATGAAGCCGATACACATATATGTATGTGTTTGTACAAATAATATAAATAAAGTGCGCTGATAACGCTTTTGCAGTCTACTTGCCAGGGCATTTAGCTGTGAGTAATGCAGTCTACCGCTGTACATAGGCCTCCCCTGAGAAGTTATGCCAATAATCCTCGAGCATGCGGGTTCTCGATCATAGAGCACAACTTCTGCTATCGTCTACGTTGCTGCGCAAAAACGACCAAGGCATTTAGCTGTGGCTAGGAAAATCGCGCCATACCACGATCTGTCAGCGCCGGGCTTAGCTGCCTCTACGACACCCTGTGTCTTGACACGGCCCGGCACCATGTACATAATTATGTTTATAACTTTACTGAATTAGTACTTGATGATATGTTAAAGAAAACATAAAAGTATCATATTTTGTATTTTTGTGTATAGTAATATAATCATCAGCCCTTCCAGATGGCCGTGTATCATTTGTTTATTAATATCCGCCAGTAACACATGAAGTAACGGTTACGGTATACGGTTAAATGAAAAAAATCAGTTCAAATAAGCTCACCCAATTCCATATTGGGACGTGAAGGTAATTGGTGAAATGTGGGAGCGCATTACACTCCCTTGCCGACCTCTTAGGAGATTACAGGAACATTTGCATGTTTCATTTTTATATTCAAGGAGTCTAATACCGAGGTGCTTTCTGGAATGCACAACTTAATTAAAACTTTTCTACTTCCCCTATACGTGGGGTAGTGTAGTCTCCTAGTAAGTTACTGTTTTGTGTCGTCCAATTGTAACTATTTTATATATACTTTAACTTAGTACTACTGCTTAATTAAGGACTGATTAAGACTATTTTTTTATAATATTCATGAACAAGTTTATAGCAGATTTTTGTTTTGGATATATTATGTAATTTTCTATTATTTTCAATTGATATTGGACGCACGTGGCTGAATGTTTCTGCGTATTTAGGAATGTTACGTTACCTTTTCCTAAAAGTATATAAGAAAAATGTATCAAAAATTTTAGCTATTTACAGGCAAATATGTATCGATTTCAAAGGAGTTTGGAGACAAACGTTGTTTGATCAAAGATTATTTATTAGATTAGGTTTTGTGTTTCGGACGTTGGCAGTAGCCCGGTAATATTATGTTATGAAGGTCCACGGTGTTCTGAAATGTGAATTAATAGTTTTTTCATGTTTGTGTTGAATTGATGTACTTGATTCACATTTAATTTGTTACTCTTTTTCTCTCTGAAATTAGCGTTGATTTGTTGTTGTTTTGGCGGTAATTAATGTGGGTACATGATCAATGAAAAATAAATATTTGGAATCAATCGAGACTGACCGTCTGATGAGCTATCTTAGCCAGAAAGATAACGTATTTAATGACAAAAGTTCACACAGAACAGACACTCGCGCTCATTGAACATATATTTGACATTCATGGGTCATCCGTAACCTGAAATTCAGGAGTGGGTATTAATAATCACTAGATCAATAGAATGGTCAGAGGTACGTTGTTTCCGTTATTGTTCAAGGTATTTGATCTACGTACAGCGATAGCCTTTACAACTTCAGCTCTCTTATTTTCTTAAGGACCATAGAATTAATTGCAATGTTCCTTTTCCTAGTCCGTTTTTCCGGATGCATGAAAAACAGGCTTTCTGCATAGTGCTAATAAAAGGTTTTATGGGTCATACAGATGATGGAAGAGGAAAATGGAAGTAGGTAATAAAAATAGCGTTGATTGGTGTGTGTTTGTATGTGTGCATGTGTGTATGCGTGCGTGGATATGCGTGTGTGTGTGTGTTATCTACTATTATGATTTCAAGTTGCCGCCCAGTAATTTCTCAACGCGTTCCTGGGAGATTAATCTATAAATCACGCTCCACTTCAAAATGGATGATCCTATACCTACTGTCATAATATGAGTAGCTAAATGTAGCCATGTTTCATACAATGTGCGTTTAAATAATTGGGAAGTTCGTTAGCATCGATCCCGCGTGGAAACAGACATTGTATTTCTCGAACGATCTAGATATGTGGCTTGTATGACAATTTACACACGGTCTTTTGATACGAAACTGGGCACATGTTATGGTAATCAGACGGCTCTTAAACTTATACATAAATTTCTAAATATTTATGTTTGTAGTTTCACATTCATACGATAAATTTTTTGTGACGAACATATCACACAAAACTTTCTCCTAGATGAGTATTGAGTCTTATCCCTGGTTCAGTAGTAAAGGTCACTAAACAGTGAAACAGTCTTCAGATTTAATTATCTAATCTCAGCTAATTGCCAAGTTCATGGAACGAATTAGTCACGTCTATTTCCAGTTAGCGTTACAATTTTACTTATTAGCTGTCCAAAAAACATGATACATCCGTATAACCCTCTCGATGGAATTATTCGTTCAAACCAATACTATTTTACTTTGTGAGTTACTTTTTGTACATCTTATATACAAACCTAATGGTGAGAATTCCAAGTTTTAGGGAAAACAATTCAGTACTCAAGAAATACCCAATAGTGTAGCTTAGGGCGCCTACTAGATGGGTACAGTGATGTTCAAAGCTTATTGGAAATCCTATGGCTTTTATTGGTTTGGAAAAAGAGAAAATCGAGATCAGTGGCATTCGGCAGGAACGGCATATACCCAACAACGGACGGGAACAGATGGATAACGCTTAATAATCAATATCATCTCACCATCATACGCAATTCATTTGTTAGACATGATTCTCCTCTCAGAGTGAGAAGAAACTCGTGTTATTTAGGGTAACTATTTAAAAATAGAATATGTTATACATAGCAATTTTTTATGGTTAGGAAATTTCCAAACAAATTTTTCATTTATCAAACAATCACAACAGATAGTAATAGCAAACTAATTAGTCAATCAGTTTTTCTCACCGTGCTTATCCAAGTGTACTGAGGTAGACCATTTTGCTATTTACGCCCGCACTAATTAAAACAGTTTCCGGTTGAACGACTCTTCGACAATGGAAGCACAGATAAAATGTTCCCGCCTTTTTACCTAACACTATGTTCAAACAAAAGAGGATCTTGTTCAGTAGTTTTGCCGATATTGGAACAAATTTTTATAAACGCTATGATTACTAAAAAATAATGATATACATGTGTATATTGATATACATGTGATACCATTTATCATCACCAAAGGTTGACTGGTAGAGAATACCACTACGCATTAAGTCCGTCTTAAGTCCGCATTAAGTCTTTGTATAATCTACCTTGTTTTTAGGTTGTGCAATAAATGGTAAATAGATAAATTCTATGTACTACATTTTATTGCAATTGTAATTTTTATTCATATCTCATTCTTTATTGTTTTTTCTGTGGTTGCTTCGATGTGGTTGTTTACTATCTGTCTAAAAGAAGTCACTCTAATATTATATATGGATTATAAAATATCTAGGTTTGGTTTGGCATCTCAGTATATACATAAAAGATACGCATGTGATCTTATTTTTCATTATGGAGCTTTTAAATATTATAAAAGTGTACCGCTTCGCTGACTTTGTAATTTATTATTGGTTAAACAGGTCATTGAGTCAAAAAGAGTAGACGTCGTTAAAAACTATGATGTAAATGTATTGCGTAAGACAGATCTTTTTATTTAACTATGAGTGTTTTAATGGCTATTTCTGTATACAGTCACTGCTGGGTGGATGGTCTTTTCATTCACCTTTGTATTTGATTAAGATTGGCTGAATGAATGTCTTAATACATGGTTGAATAAATAAATTCAAATGTTCGAAACATTGACAGATAGTTGGTCTTGTATATTAACACTATTTCGAATTCCGTTGCATAATCAAGAAAAAAAAAATCGTACAATGTTACAATGTAACCGGTCGCGGGTCACTTGTTCTCGTAAATGACTGGGAAACCGTTCAGTTGTGCCAAATGGACTTTATTGCAAGGGCGCAAGGACGGAAATTGCCATCAAAATTATTTTGACACTCCTATTTCATTGTTTTCCAGCTGGTTTCTGCCTTTTGACTCGTGGGAAGCTTAAAATTGTTTCGTCTCGAATTGCGAAGTGTGTTGTTACTTGTTATATTTGTTTCATAATTCGAAAATAGTTTTTGTAATTTCGTGTGATTCGAATACAATTATCACATGTTTATTATATAATTTTCTATGACAAAAATTCTGCCTTTAATCAACTGTTTTATCACTTTTATCTGTGCCTGAAGTTAAATACTAGAGTTAGAAATGTTTGTGTTCTAAATTGTAACTTAGGATATATTAAAAAGGGTAAAACATAACCGAGTAAGCAAAACTGTAAAAATTTCAAAAGACATCGAAGCTGCTTCGTTTCATGCCCGCGTTTGGTACAATTATTACTGTGGATTGAATAATAAATAATTATTATTACGCATACATATTTGCATTTAGAAATGTATGTAGTATCACACATTACCTCTCACCTGGTCATCACAGTATGGGCTCTGTATTGAGGTCTAATGCTTTAGTTAAGTTGTCTCAAGATATTGTCATATACACGAAAATGATGTGTCAAAGCCACAACTGAATACAGTATGGTGACCTAATAAATCACAATTCGCACTTGATCTTGTGTAGGTGTCGCTTCAATTTTAGCAACGTGCTGTTGCTAATAAAATTTTTGAAGCTTCCAAATTTAGGTTTCTATGTCATTAGCGCTCACAGTTCTTAATAATACGTAAATATTTTTTCGACCCTTTTATCATTTCGCTGTTGGAAGATGGGATTCCTCCTCCTCTCAGAATAAAAGGGACAAGGCCAGTCTACCACCCTTTTTGGCATTTTTACGCAACATAAAACGTAACTTCACGCCTGTAATCCCCGAAGAGGTAGGCAGAGGAATGCAGAACATTCCCCAGTTTCACCGGTTACGTTTACGTCCCACTATGGAATAGGTGGTGAGCCTATTGCCATGCATCGGGCACATATCCAGAC